>JAJKFI010000091.1:2126896-2171248 GCA_029204185.1 Lerista edwardsae
AAGTCAGGTCATTAGTTATGATGGTCCCAAGAAACTTACATTCAACCTGTAAGGTAACCTGTAACCTGTTACCTACAGTTCTCTCTTACTGAAGAGAAGTAAAAAAGGAAATTATGTGCATTTTCATTAAACACAGAATACTAAAACAAGCCTGTGAGCCAGAAAGTGCCTTTCTTGTTACTATAACCTGAGAGAGGTTTAAAGTGGCACTAAATGTTTTCTGGAAATGTGTTACTAAGCATTTTGATCAAACAATGCAAATCCCCAAATCTTCAAAATCAATGCACTTTCAGGAGCTGTGAGTGTGTCCTGGAACTAAATTCCTTCTGGAAGAAATTGCCCAATAGGCAAATTAAGCAGCTGTGCGAGTTCAGCTGCAGGGCAAGATAGCCAGGGCCCCAAAACACTGCCCTTCAGCTTCCTTGAAAAAGAATTCCCAAATCTTATAAAGCTATGCAGACAGGTCCTCTCATGGATTGAGAATTGGGCTTGGGGACCAGGAAACAGAGAGTGGGGATTAAGGGGCAATTTTCACAGTGGAGCAAGGTGGAGAGCAGTGTGCCCCAGGGATCTGTCCTGGGACCAGTGCTTTGCTTTTTAACTTATTCATAAATGACCTAGACACAGGCATAGGCAGTGAGGTGACCAAATTTGCAGATGACACTAAATTTTTCCGGGTGGTGAAAACTAGAAAAGACTGAAATGCTCCAGAAGGATCTCTCAAAGCTGAGAGAATTGGCAGTAAAATGGCAGATGCGTTTCAATGTAAATAAGTGTAAAATAATGCATACAGTATTGGGGCAAAAAAATAAAAAATTCACATATAGGTTAATGGGTTCTGAGCTGTCTGTTATAGACCAGGAGAGAGATCTTGGGGTGCTGGTGGACAGCTCGATGAAAATGTCAACCCAATGTGTGGCGGCAATGAAGACAGGCAGTTCCATGCTGGAGATAATTAAATGGGACTGTCTGGGGCTCCACTCACTGGACATGCCCGAGACGGCCAGGATCCTAGCCCACAGGCTTTTCCCCAGGGACGGCCGCGGCCCAGGGCCTCCCTGCCCCATTGGCGGATCAGGCCACAAGAAGAGCATGCTGGGCCCAGGGCACCTCGCACCCATCCTTCGACAGCCAGGGGGATGGGGCCAGGGGTGGCGGGCCCCGCACTGAAGCACCAGGCACTGCCACAGCTGACAGCAGCAAGGGCGGGTGGCCTGCCCCTTGCCCCTCCCTCACAGTTGGGCCAGTCCTGTTGCGACCATGGGAGAAGTCCACCTATCCTGCTGACACCAGGAGCAAGGGAAAGGAAGCCCCTATCAACAATTGCCGGAGAAGGGAGGGTAGTGAGTACTTGCAAGATCAGGGACCTGGAGGGTTGTCAGCCTGGCTGGGAGGAAGAGGTGGAGCAAGGCGGTGATGAGGGCAATCTGGAAGAGGCTGGCCGGCAGGTAGGATGCTGGCCAGCCAGTGAAATCAAGCAAGGTTGCTGGTTGCCACCACGTGGCAGGTGCCCCTTGCCTGACAGCACCAACAGGGACTGAGAATAAAACAGCCAACATGGTATTGCCATTGTACAAGGCAACGGCAAGGCCACACCTGGGGTCTTCTATACAGTTCTAGTTGCCACGTCTCAAAACGGATATAGTGGAATTAGAAAAAGAACAGAAAACAAAATGACTTACTGGGCTGGGGCACCTCCCTTAGGAGGAAATAAGGGCACCTCCCTTATAGTGTTTGGGACTCTTCTGTCCAGAAAGATGCCTGAGGGGGGGCATGATTGAGACATACAAAATTATGCAGGAGATGGGTAGAGTAGATAGAAGGAACCTTATTTCCCTCGCACAATACCAAAACCAGGGGACATCCTCTAAAGCTGAGTGTTAAGAGAGTTAGAACAAACAAAAGAAAATATTTCCTTATCCAGCGTGTAATTAGTTTGTGGAACTCCTTGCCCAAGAGTAGTGATGGCATCTACCCTGGATGCCTTTAAAAGGAGATTAGATAGATTTATGGAGGAAAGCTCCATCACAGAGAACAAGCTATGACGGGCGTCTCCAGTCTGAGATCAGCTGGTTGCTCATCATGAGGGCCAGGTAGGTATTTTTTTCTGTCATCCAAATTGGCCATGGATGGCAGGTTTTTGGCCTACCCCAGACTAGGGAGGGAGGCTCAGTGTGTTCAGTAGATTTTATGGTTTAGTGTTTAATAAGGTTAAACCCCAACCTCAGTCTTGTTTCTTCCTGGAAGGGTAATAGGCTACCTTAGAATGCCAGATGCAAAAGAGTGGCAGCGAGATACACGTTGGTTGTCCTGCATGCTCCCCGAGGCATCTGGTGGGGGATCTGGTAAGATACAGGAAGCTGGACTGGATGGGCCCCCTTTGTCCTGATCCAGCAAGGCTTTTCTTATGTTCATAGGCTGATATATATAAGCAAGGCTTGGGTTCTAACAGCATCTATCTGGTCACCCAAAATCACAAAATGTCTCAGTGAATAAAAACAATCTAATGAAGTTATTGTGATTGTAAGTATTGTGTGTTATAAGATTTGGGGGGGGGGGCGCGGAATTATTAGAAAATACAGAAGCTGCATGAAGGCAATACTACCAGCATAGCTTTTCTTTCCTGTATTTTGCAGGATCACTGAGGTTACACCTACCCCAAAACAAGACGGTTGAAACAGCAAGAACAGCGAAAACTTTTCAAACTACTTTTCAAAATTTGTTGGAAATCGCTTTCAATGCTTCCAACATGACTTTTCTGTGCTCTCATCTCTCTCTTCTTCTTCTTTCTTGAAACTCCACCAGGACTTGGCTGAGTAAGTCGGCATCATCATCATCCTGTTTTCATTTCTGGAAGACAATGGTGTTGCTGCTGGTGACTTTGGTGTGCAGGAAGCTTCATTTTCATCAGTTGAAGTCAGTTTCACTGCAAGCAGTCGTGGGACTCACTTGTGCTTGTTTCCCAACCACATCCTCCACGATGCTGTAGTACTCCCATTGCTTTGGATTATTCCCAGGTCAGGAGTTCCACTCCTTGATTTTCTTGAACATTCCTACTAGTCCACTCCACTTACTGTAGTCTCAACCTGCTGAGGATTAATTTGAAATCTTGGGCAAGTCAGTGCCACAGACATTTTCTCTCAAATCTGTTTGTGCAAAAAAATATAAAGTATTGGAAAGTGTCATAACAGCAACATGCAACCATAAATAGAGACACACAAATATCTGAATAGTTCACCTGCTTCTGCTTAACTTGGGGATTTGATAAATCATCCCTTCTGTCACTGTATAGGGTTGTAAGTGACAGAACTGCAGTTCTGGTCCATGGTAGTGGGCCTTCTGCCTTCATATTTCCCTTTGTTTGTAGGATTTGAACATAATGAAGGGAGCAAGATGTCCTCCTTTCTGTGAAACACCTTTTACCTTGGGAAGGAATACAGGGTCAACGCGCATAATTATCCTATGCTCTTGGAAGGGATACAAATCTTTGGTGACAGAAAGGGCAGATATCTCTGAGACCCTTTGGCCAAGTTAATCCCTACCTGAAAAAGCTATCTGCCTGCCTCAGAGTAATTAAGGGACACATGGCTGTAGCAAATGATGCACAAACACGGGGTGTCTTGTGCATTTGAGGATCAGAAGAGCCTCTTTTCCAAGCTTCTCTGCCTCTCTCTTTATTCACATTTGTCATTAATGGTTTACATTTCATTGTGTTTGTGCCAGAGTAATGGATAATTTCAGAGGTTAATTGAAATTAATCTTTGTGCATCTTCAGGGGCTTTAATGGTTAACTCTAGGATTAGGTTGTGCAGGGTCAATAGACTAAGATTGTGGGGGCCAAGTCCTGAACCCTGTGTTTGCATCTGTTTGATTACATTCTTAAGAGTGTGCTCTTTTGAACTTGCAGGTTTGCCTGCGTGAACCAACACTGAGACACGACCCAGGGTCAGTACTTTGCCTTCGTGCAGGTTACAGAGAGGTCAGAAAATAGATTGCCCACATCTCCCCTTTTTTATTTGATTTGAGAAAGCCCATAATGGTTAAAATTTAGGGCTGTAAGGGATGGTTATGAGCTTGAGGGTTTGGCACAAGTAGAATGCAGCAATTGCAGGAATAGCATATACAAATATTTCTTTTCAAAGAAAGGCTTTTTTAGCAGCAAGGAAGAAGAATTAAAACTCAGAATTTAAACACAATATTACTAAGGAGTTCATTGTGATTTGAGCCATTTATGGACAAATAGTCTTTTTTGGAGTTTCTGCTTCTTTCATCAGCAGGAGTTCACGTTCCGCCTTGGATGTGAGTGCTTTTTTTGATGTTACCCCCGCATGTTGTGTGCTTCAGTCCGGGGTCTCCGACGGAGTCGCCTCCTCTGGGTCTGTTGCCTGAGGTTTAGGTGGAAGTTGGTAGCTGGATTCTGGAACTTCCTGTAGGAGTAAGCACATCAGTGTAACCCCTCCCCCAGCCCTTTTGCATTGAGCATTAAAAAATTTAAAGTAAGAATAAGAGAAGAATTAAAAATTAACAAGAAGGTTTGAACTTCGGAAAATATGAAATACATTAACCTGTGCTACAAGAAATGGCCACAAGATGGCATGAGAGAGGCTGGGCTGGATGATTCACAAACTGGAATTAAGATAGCTGGGAGAAATATATTAACAACTTTAGATATGCAGACGATACCACTGTAAGGCAGAAAATGAGGAAGACCTAAAGAACTTTCTGATGAGGGTGAAAGAGAAAAAGTGCTAAAATTTGGTTTGAAGCTCATTATCATGGCAATTACTCCTATCGCTTCTTGGCAATTAGACGGGGAAGAAATGGAAGCAGTGACAGACTTTATTTTTCTGGGCTCCAAGATGACCGCAGATGGTGACTGCAGCCAAAAGATGTTTACCTCTGGGAGGAAAGCTATGGCGAACTTAGATAACTTAATAAAAAGCTGAGGCATCACCCTGCTAACAAAGGTTTGCTTAGTTCAAGCTATGGTTTTTCCAGTAGCAATGTATGGATGTAAGAGCTGGACTATAAGAAAGGCAGAGCACCGAAGAATAGATGCTTTTGAATTATTGTGTTGGAGAAGACTTTTGAGAGTCCTTTGGACTGCAAGGAGATCTAATTGGTTAATTGGAAGGACAAATTTTTGAAGCTGAAGCTTAAATACTTTGGCTACCTTATGAGAAGTGAGGACTCTTTAGAAAAGACTTCTATGCTGGAAGATTGAAGGCAAAAGGAGAAGGGGTTTTTAAGAGGATTAAACAAGATAAGACATTCTTTGTGGGATTAGTAGATAGGTAAACTATTCTAAGATATACACTTGAGTGTTAAAATGAGGTCCACAAAAAGACTCCGGGGTAAGCTGTAAGGGGAGAATTACTTTCTAGCAGATGAAGGAAGGAAGGAAGAACTTCCTGTATATAGCAGAACCTTCTAGCGAGTGGGTCGCAAGCTGGAGTGCTGTCCTGCGACGAAGTGCCTCCTCCACGACCAAGTGCCAGGTAACAAGCACGTTACGCATCTGCATGAGGAGAAGGTGGGAAGGGGGATCCTTGGAAAGATAAGGTAAGTGTTCTTCTCACCTAAATCTACTCTAAGTTTAGGTTTAAGGTTGAGTTTAGTTTAAGGAAAGGTTAAATTTAAGTCTGAGTAAAGTTCAGCTTAAAGGAGCTGATTCTGTAGAGAATTACAGCTCAAGCCTACACAGGTCTACTCTAAGACCAGAGTCTACTTGTGAGTAAGAACCCAAATAAAACATAGGGAAGAGTAGAAACTGAAATAAGACAGAGGTGAAGTCTCAGCACAGGAGGGATAGCGGTCTTAGTGTTTGGAACACTTTGGTGTTTAGTCTTAGTGTTTAAACTAAACACTAAGCTAAATTAAACGACTTAACTAATTTTAAGCTACTTACACTAAATTAAAGTTTTAGTGTTTTAAACTATTTGGGGTCTAAAATACAGTGCGCCACAAAGCTCAGGCATATACTAAGACATATACTAATACTACATAGCGTGGGAACTAAGCTACCCAGGGAGTGACCCTTTCAGAGGGTAATTGAGCTACCTTAGGAGGTTAATTGGGTTACCTTCTGAGGGAAATTGTGTTATCTGAATTCCTAGGCAGCAATCAACCTCTATAGTCCAGGTGAGGCCAGCCCCTTTTCAGGCAGGCAGAAAGGAGGAGCTTTCTAGCAAAGGAAGGAAGGAAGGAAGAACTTCCTGTATATAACAGAACCTTCTAGCGAGTGGGTCACGAGCTGCGAGTGCTGTCCTGCAACAAACTGCCTCGTCCGCCACCAAGTGCCAGGTAACAAGCACGTTACACATCTGCGCGAGTGAAGCAGCAGGGCGAGGAAGCCAGGGCCCCAGACTCTGCCCTCTCTCTAAGAAGCAGGGCAGCTCATCCCTAAACAAACACAGAGATGGAGCCAGACAGCCAGCAGTTGGGTGGGGGCTATCCAGTGTTTTGCACAGAATGCCACATGTATGACTATATGCCCCTGGGGCGTAAGTTGTGGGTGTGTCCTCGGTGCAAGGAGCTCCAGGGACTCAGGGAACGTATCAACCCAGTGTGCGGCAGCAATTAAGAAGGCCAATTCCATGCTTGGGGTCATTAAAAAAGGGGTTGAGAATAAAACAGCCAATATTATCATGCCATTGTACAAATCGATGGTAAGGCCGCACCTGGAATATTGTGTCCAGTTCTGGTCACCGCATCTCAAAAAGGACATAGTGGAGCTGGAAAAGGTGCAGAAGAGAGCGACAAAAATGATTACGGGGCTGGGGCACCTCCCTATGAAGAAAGACTGCAGCGTTTGGGGCTCTTTAGCCTAGAAAAAAGGCACCTGAGGGGGGACATGATTGAGACATACAAAATAATGCACGGAAGGGATAGAGTCGATAGAGGGATGTTCTTTTCCCTCTCTCAAAACACCAGAACCAGGAGGCATCCACCAAAACTGAGGGTTGGGAGCGTTAAAACAGATAAAAGGAAGTACTTTTTTACCCAGCGGGTAGTTAATCTATGGAACTCTTTGCCACAGGAGGTGGTGATGGCATCTGGCCTGGATGCCTTTAAGAGGGAGTTGGACGGATTTCTGGAGGAAAGGTCCATTGTGGGCTATAGACAATGATGGATTGTGCAACCTCCTTACGTCAGTAGTAGGCTAGTACCGGGTGCAAGGGAGTGGCAACAGGATGCAAGCATCTTGTTGTCTCATGCCTCTCTGGGGCACCTGGTGGGCCACTGTGAGATACAGGAAGCTGGACTAGATGGGCCTTTGGCCTGATCCTGCAGGGCTCTTCTTATGTTCTTATGTCCCCCTTCTTAGGCTGCTATCAGGGGGCTGGCAGAGCATTCACTGCCTGCAACTCTCAACGGAGAGCCGATAGTGCTTTCGGGCTGTTGTTGCTGCTGCCCTGCAGTTTTGGCAGGAAAACGGGATGGGTGCAAAGCTCTGTTAGACAGCAACACCTTCACTGACAGAGTGCCCTGCGAGCCGTGTCTGGGAGGAACTGGGGCCCTACAGTTGTCCAGCTCGAACAGGAAGATTGAAGATGAAGCACTTGGTGCGCTCACAAAATGGCCATCACTTCAGACCCCTTGACGCTCGAGCGGGCCAATGGCCTTGAAATCTGGAATCCTGAGCTGCAGCAAAGTCACTGCCAGCTCAACAGATGAGTGCTCTGTCCAACAGGAAGATAGAAAGGGGTTAAATTACATAACCCCTTTAATGGAAAATGCTAAAATGACATCAGCTTTCAGTGACACTAAGAAAACCTTGCCTAAAGGCCTAGGGTAGATAGGGAGCACCACCGCCCCTGCACTCAGGAAGATTTTCAACCTGACCTGCCTGCCTGCCTGACAGGGAGGAGCTTCCCATATGACAAGGACTGAATCTGCCATGAACAGGCCAGTAGAGAACAAGCCAGTGGAGATCACACACTGTGGTCTTGGGACAATCTCAGTCTCATCAGATATTACTGTTCATACTTGGTTCTTGCTGCTCAATGCACTATGCTACCTGTGGTTGAGATTCTCAGGGTGCAATCCTAACCTGGAGTTAGGCCAGCAAAGTTTGGCTGACACAAGGGACACCATAAAATATGTTTGGACCACTCTCAGAGAGGCCAGCACACAGATGTGCGCCATCCTCCCTGACTCCGAGAGTAGTCCAAACATGCTTTACAGAGGCCCTTCTGCCAGCCAAACTTTGCTGGCCAAACGGTGCTGGCCTAACTTCAGGTTAGGATTGTGCTCTCAGACTGAGATTGCAGCATGCCCTGTGCAATGTGCACTTGTGGCTGAGACACTGGGTGCAACTGTAGCTCATCCTGTGCAAGGCGCACCTGTGGCTGTGAATCCAGTTGTAACCTCAGCACTTCATATGCAAGTTGCACAGCATTACCCTTCATCTGCTGGCCAAAAGAACATCTGTTACTAAAATACCGCTTTGTAACATAACAATTCTATGTATTGACCTCAGTGTCATGTTTTTCAGTTTCCAAACATTTTGAACTATACTGGACATTACTCTTTCAGAACTTACCCCAGGTAGTATTTCCAGAGAGGAAAAAAGGTGATTTTAATACATTGCTTTACAAAAACAACCTGAACAAGCACCTGATATAAAATATGCAGTGTAAAAATTTACACTCTCTTGTATGCATTTTACAAGGGCTTCTCAAGTTGTCAGCCCTCTGCCCTTTTCTGCTCTGTTCAACAGGCTAAGAAGCACACAACACCCAAACATGCAGCCTCAATGAACTGGAAATGCAGCTTAAACCCCAGTAAGCACAATTAGAGTCAAATCCTATCTAATTTTCCTGCCGTGATGTAGCCATTCCATTAAGGTGTATGCTGCGTTATGTGATGGTGGGAAAGTCATGGAGGCTTCCTCAAGGTGAGGGAACATTTTTTCACTTCCTTTGGGGCTGCATTGCATAGGATTGGGCCACAGGCTCTAGCTGTAATTCCCACTGAGGGTGCACTTCTAACTAGGCCGGCATAGTAAGACCAGCAAAGTTTGGCTGGCACAAGGGACACCGTAAAGTATGTTTGGACCACTTTTGGAGTCAAAGAGATCCTTTGTCAAAGAGTCAAAGCACACCATCCTCTGAGAGTGATCCAAACATACTTTACGGTGTCCCTGGTGCTGGCCAAACTCCAGGTTAGGACTGCGCCCTGAGTTAAGTGAGACTGCTCATATAGGTAAGTAAGGGTGAACAGGAGTTCAGTCCGGACCTTGTGGCTGAGGGAGGGATAACAAACTAATGAACAGGTTACTGTTATTCCTTTTAAGTCAACAGGAACTTCAAGGAGGATGTGCACCTTGCATGGAGGAGCAGAGAGTCTGAGTTCAAACCACTATTTCTTAAACATGTTTTAAATTACATCAGCATTCTGGAAGCTCTAACAAAATAAGCTTTCAAAAGTAAAATAATGGACTTTCAAGGGCATTTTCAAAATGGGCACGAGCATTGGGCAAGGAGAGACCTGTGGGCTCGCCACATTTGCACATGTGCCCTCCATGCTTCGCCCTGTGCATACCCTGGAAGAAATGCCGAGCAGTTGCTGGAGGGGGGGGGAGGGAAAGAAGACCCAACAGCCGTGAACCACTTTACTAGCAACACTCCAGCAAGCAAGCAAGCGCATTAGTAGCCAGAACCCCGATTATGTTGTGGGTTTTAATTCTATGTAAACCACTTTGAAAGACCTGGAAAGGCGGAAGATAAACCAAAACACAACCAACCAGGAAATCAAATCCTGAGCAAGGCCTTGCACCGGTCAAAAGCCACAAAACCTGGACTGTTTCAGCACTACAACAAAGGATGGAAATTCTTATATACAAGGTGGCTTTATCTCACAAACTTTTGTATGACTACAAAGCATGTGTAAAAATTTGGGCTGATGCCGCACTTTGGGCGTGTGGTGGCAGAGTAGCTCCTCCAAGTCGCCAGGACCCGCTGTCCAAGCTGGAGCTCCAGCAGGGAGAGCACAGCTTGCGCGTGACCATCGTGGGGCAAGAACCGGAGAGCAGGCAGGAAACTGCACGTGGTCGCCATGGCGCTCCCCGACGTGCTCGCGGGGAGAACACTGGTGGAGCCAGATGGGAATGGGCGGCGGACGTTTTTCAGCGGGCTCATTTTGCATCGGTAGTACTTACAATGGGCAGGGGGATCTTTCTGCAAATTGGCGGGAGGATCAGCCTATTGCCGCCTTCCAGCCCCCCCCCCCGCGGATTATTTCTGCACTTTATTGGTTGATCGTTCAGCATCTTGTCAAGCAGTACCTTTTAATTTTAAAAGTAATGCCTCAAATCGCGCTAAGACATCCCTATTAATGGACTTGGAACGAAAAAGGAACCCTCTTATAGCTAAATGCACATTAACTTCACCTGCACATCTTCGTTCCAGCGTCTCTGAATCAGTTTCTAAATAATGCCTACAGCGTGCACTGACGGCACCGTCGCCCCGGCTTCGAGCTGGCTCGGAAAACTCCTCGCGAGGGGAGGACGCTTGAAGCTGAAAAACGGACGCGCCCCGAGCGCCCCCCAGTGGCCATGGGCGGGACAGAGCAACACTCCGCGCGCCTCACAATGCAGGCTGAGCACCTGGGCTGACAGACAGGGGCGGACCTAGTCAAAATGGCGCCCAGGGCACCCAATAGAAGTGCCCCCCCATGGGAGCCCAGGTCTACCCACCAGCAGCAGCCCTGGGTAGACCTGGGCTCCCCTCGAGGGAGCCCAGGTCTACCCATTAGAAACGGCCGTGGGTAGACCTGGGCTCCCCTCGAGGGAGCCCAGGTCTACTTGCAGCTGGTCCCCATGGGTAGACCTGGGCTCCAGAGCCCAGGTCTACCCGCACAATGTTGCGGGGGCCATTGGCGCCCCCTTAGACGGCCCAAGACGGCCCCCAGGCCTCTTGCCCCCCTAGATCCGCCACTGCTGACAGAAGTGGCACACCGCAGGATGCCGCCACTGCTGGGGGACGAATGTGATGTGCCTGTGGAGCAGATGCGGAGGGCCGGGGGGGGAACCTTTGCGGTTCTCTTAATGCCCTGCAGCTCAAAGTGAATGCGTTCGCTGGTACCATCCCTACGGTTTTGGCTGCAGCAGCGGTTTCTGTTTTCTTTTGGCGAAGGCAGCATTCTTTGTTTAGCTAAGAGATTGGCCGGAAGTGGAGTTTCTACTAGCAGGGCCGGTCCTGGGGTTTCCCAGCCTAGGAGGAAACCCCCAGGCAGCTGCCCCGCCGCTGCCCTGGAAGAAAGCAGCCCCTTCCCGGCCAGCTCCTCTGAGGGTAGGAGGAAAGTTTCCACCAACCATTGGAGGAGCTGGGGGTGCGCATGGAGCATTTCCCCTGCTGGCTCGGGCACACAGTGCCAGCACACCCATGGTGTTTGGTTGCTCTCCAAGGAACGGCCTCCACAGAAGCTGCATCTTGGAGAGTGACCAGATGCAGGCATGCAGCTCCAGCTCCCCCCTTCCCTGAGAAGGGGTGGGCCAGTGCTCCATACCAGGGGGGCAGGCATCATCGCCCGCCCCTCCTGAGCCCAGCACCTAGGTCATTTGACCCCCCCTATCCCTCCTCAGGTACACCATTAGTTAGTAGCATGCTTCTAGCATGGTTAATTTAAAAACAAAATGGCATCCCCACTTCCCCTCATTGAGATCAATTGAGACAAATTGTAGGGCGGTCACCATGTTGTTGCCATGAAGCCCGTAAACTGTAGAGTCTGCCATGTTTTTCACAGGGTCCTGCATTTCCACAGGCGGAAGTGATGTCACATGGTGGCAGCCATCTTTTCTAGCTCCAAGCTTGCTGCTAAAAGTTCTAGCGTGGGGCTTGCACTAAAATCTAAAAAAAGAATGCAGCCTGAGCGCACTGGAAGCACAAGAACAGCTTTCTAGCACTTCTAGTGCTAGAAGCAAAAAAAAGAACTCAGCCCAAGAAAGGGAGGTTGAGGCAGATACTGGGAGGGGCCAGAGAGGGGAGCAAGTTGGTCTAGGCCGGCGAGAGCCAGAGGGGTTCTGAAGGCACCTGGAACACCCAAAGAGGCAGACCCCCCCTACTCACACAGGCCCTGTGCCTGGACCACACCTGGAAGGGGGAACCCCAGCGAGTCCCCTCTCCCTAAGCACAGGGCACACATCTGCAACCTGCAACGAGCCCTCAGGAGAGGAGAGCGCGGCTCAAATCTGTCTCTGCAGCAGCAGGAGGGGGGTCTCGCATCAGTGGCACCAAACACACCCCACCTCTTCCGGCTGGCCTGCCTGCCAACCTCCCACCCACCGCCTCCTCCTCAGGCCGGACCACTGATTCAGCCCCCCCCATTCTGCACCCAGCCAGCGTCCAAGCGAGCAAAGCCCACAAACTCAGGCCAGGAGTTCCAAAACTGCTAGTGGGGGGGAATAGGGTTAGCAGAACTAGGCAGAGGGGCAGGCGAGGGCTGGGGTGAAGGAGAGAATGAGCAGCGCATAAAACTTAATAAAAGCTCTTTATTCCAATTCACAAGAATCTTAAAACGAGAAGTGACAAAAAGGAACACCACACAGAAACCGGCAGACCCCCCCCCCCATGACCATTCTGCACACCACATAGACCAGTGGTCAGGGAACAGGGGTAAATTACCCCAAATGGGGTAAAAATGAAATTCCTGGGGGTAATGGACGGCAGCCGGGCATGCATACGAATCTAAGCAATTCCCTGCAAAGACTTGTTCCTCTGTGCACCCACTGTCTGCGCCTCTGTCTCTTTAAACTCAGGCGACAAGCCCTGCAGCGTGTCTCCGCGCTCTGATCAGCCAAGCCATGCTAATTGGGTAGCCAATGAGGAAGCAGCCTGAGAATTTAGCGGGGCCTTCAGCACCCTCATTGGCTGGCCGGGGTGGCTGAGAGTTCCATAGCAGGACTGCAGTGCACGCCACCTGCCTCGCTGCATTGTGCACTCGTAGGATGGGGCGGCTGGTTGGAGGCAGGGGTCTGGCCCTTGAACTGATGAGTAAAGGCTTCTGTCTGGGTTTTTAAGCGAGCACAAAAGGAGGAGGGTCAAGTATAGAGGATGAGGCACAGCACTGTCTGAGACCAGGGAGCCGAGGACCAGGCTTTGTTGCACGCGACACTCCAAGCATTCTGATCTGCAGCAACAGATGAAATGTTTGGGTGATTGCCTGGCACTTCCAAGTGTGCCTTCGGAGTGCGATGGTTTTCCCTGTCTGTATCTGGTATTCAGTCCATGCTGCAATAGTGTCATTGGCAGCTCCTGGCTCAAGGTGTTGATCAAGCACAGGAGAATTTTAAAGGGAAGGAAATAATACACGCTTTACCAAGGGAAGTTTGTGGCTGGTGGCTTACAGTACAAATGAAATAAGGGCTGAGCCCACCCCCAAGTAATTCCACCAAGGAACCACAGGTTTGTTACAATATTAAATAAATTGGGCTTAACATACACCCCCTCAGTGTCTTTCTACTACAGAAGCCTCATGCATTAATTAAGCTCATTAATTAATCAAATAAAAGCAATGGGTTCCAATATGTAATTTTCTTTCTTTTGTTCTGGCGGGGTGGGGGGTGGGATGGGGTGGTTTGACACACCAGCAGAGCTGAGTTACAAATTTTCTGAATTTCTGACACACCAAGCCCAAAAGGTTCCCCATCACTGTTCTATATGCATGCCCGGCTGTGTGTGTTAACAGTACTGTAGTGTACAAGGACCTGACACAGTGCAGTGCATCAGGCCCTTGTGTATAACACGCTTCCCTGCATGATGCCCCGGGCCCCGCCTCCAAGTCCACCTGCTTCTTCAGTAGAGTCGACTAGGTGCTGCGCCATTGAGAGAGACAGGAGAGTGCCTCTCCTGAGAGGACACCTATCTTTCACTGGTCGTTTTAGTAAGTACCTGTATTAAAAATCAAATCAAGGGGTAACGTCGGTGTATCTAAACATGTGTTGGGGTAAAAGGTGAAAAAGTTCCCTGACCCCGATCTAAACATATGTTGGGGTAAAAGGTGAAAAAGTTCCCTGACCCCTGACGTAGGCGGCTTTTCCCAGCAGTTCCTACTCAGACGGGGGGGGGGTAGAGGTTCAACCAGGCCTCCCTCCCTTGACGCAGGCCAGGCCAGCCAGGTCCATCTGCCTGGGTCTCCCTGGGGTGCTCCTTGTGCTCACTTGCACCAGGCAGAGAGAAACAAAACAGCAAGGCAACAGCAGGAAGGCAAACCTTCCAAAGTCCCCATTGTGGCGGGGGGGGGGGAACCCTGGGCAAGACAGGGCCCAGGAAGGCGACAGGAAGCAAGCCCCAAAGTGAAGAAGGCTCGGACCGTGCACCTCGCCCCCTGCCACCCCACTCCCACGTAGAGTGGGTCACCCCCAGTCCTCAGATCCAAACCAGAAGACAGACACGATCCAAGCAGCCCCCTGCAGGGTGATGCCCCTCAGCGCGTGGGGGCCGCCTCAGGATTAAGGCACGGGGTAAGATTTTGCTCGCGAGGCTCTGGAACGGGCACAGCCAGGCCTCACGTGCCCTCTTTGGTTCTTGCAAGGCTGTACTCCCCCCTCCCCCGCCAAGGCAGCCTATGACTAAGAGGGGAGGGGGACTCTGGCCAAACCCCAGCTGCTCCACACGGGCTTCTGAGCACAGGGATCAAGGGGCAGGGGTGGGCGTGCAAAGCCCCTTTCCACAGAAGATGGGGCAGTGGGAGACTCCATCTCCCTCACCCTCCACACAAGAGGCCTGCCAGGCAAGCCCTGAGACCTTGGCACAAGCATGCCAAGCTGGGGAGGGAATCAGCCTGCAGGAAAGAGAAATGAGTCGCCGCCGGCCCGACTGCAGCCCCAGCTTTGTCCTCTTGGTCCTCGCAAGGAGGGCAGCGGGGTGCTGCTGCACTGGTGCCTGGGGCACCCCTCTTCCTCCACCTCGCCTGGCTCAACAGCACAGGGAAGTGTCACTGCAGCAGCAACAGCACAGGGGTCTGAGCCCAGTTCAGCAGGGACTTGCAATACACCCTGCCTGGGCACCCTGCCGGCAACTGGAAGGGGAGATCCATCCTCCCTCCCTGGGAAAATTTGCAGGCCCTGGGAGGAGTGCAACAGCCGGTCCCCCTCTCCAGTTTCCAAAGCAGACTCAGTGTGACAGAGCCTTCCGACAGCCTCCGCATTTTGACGCAAGGGGCGGGCAGGCGGGACACACTGAGAAAGAAGCCGGGCAGAGGAGCTGCCGGTGGGCCAGGCAGAGAGCCAGAAGGGCCTTGGAGGGGCCTGCCTGGGCTCAGGGTGGGAGAGAAGAGGCTGCACCCCCAGCACCAGCAAAGAGAACCGAGGTGCAGGCAGGTATTCCTCCAAGTCCGAGCGGCACTGCCACGGGAGGCTTGCAGGTGGCTTTGTGGAGCCGGACGCTGGGCCGTTCTCTGCGTAGTGGCTTGCCTCCCCCAGAAAAGCAGGAGCTGGCAAAGAACTGCGGAGCTGCAGCAACCCCAGGGAGCTCTGCCCCCTGAGGTGGGGCGAGGAGGAAACGGGGTCGGGGGAGACTGAAGCCCAGGACTTCTCCACCGCAAGGGACCCCCAACAGCTCACCGGGGATGCAGAAGACCTGGGCTCCTGCAGGCCCTAGAGAGGAGCACTGGCCAACAAGGCAAGAGGGCAGGCTGCAGCCCCTCTCCCCTCTCCTTCCCCTCACTGCAGTGCCTCTCGCCACAGCTGCGCACACAAGAGGCCTAAATACGCCACTCCCTTTGCTTACAAACACAATCACACTGCAGTGTGCTGCCCCTGAAATGTCCAGTGTTGCACAAAACTCAAACTTCGGTGTCCCCAAATATGCTGCAACATGTTTGATGGGTCTGTGCAAAGTGACCAGAACAGCTTCTCTGTCTGTCTGTCTGTGTGTGTGTGTGTGTGTGTGTGTGTGTGTGTGTGTGCGTGCGCGCACGCGTGTTGTGTTTGTTCTCCCTTTGAAAGTTCTGTCAACCTCAAAGCCTGTGCAAGATAAACAGTTTTTCCCTGCAGAAAGGAAAAGTGTCAGTGTCAGTCAGTGCATATTAACAGGCAGGTGCATGTCTAGGCAAAATGCAAAAGGGGAGAAAGCACAACACCCGCCAAGTCCCCCCCAGGCCAGTCATGAGCCGCTCCAGGCCTCTCACAGCAGAACCAATCGAGTGGGGCTTTGGAGCAGCGGCGGGGGCGGGGGGGGGGCACAGTGCTGGGTGGAAAGAGACAGCCCCGGAAAGGCAGGGGGTGCTGGGCTCATGGCTTCCGTCTCCATGGAGGGAGGCCCAGGACACGCCCCCCCCCGCCCTGCTACTCCACAGGCAGGCCTGTCACCAGACCTCACACTTCTGCAGAGGGTTCATGGGGGAGCCTGGCCGGCACCCGAAGTGCTCCGAGAACTCCCTGGAGTTGGAGACTGTGCCGATGACGCGGAAGCGGGACGGGCTGTGCGGGTCGGTGACCAGCCCCTCGTGGGAGCTCTCCGGGGTCCGGACGGAGCACCAGACCTGAAACGGGAGGAGGAGGAGGCGGCTGGTAGGCCCCGGGAGGTCCAGGAAGCCTCTGGCCCAGCCCAGCCCCCTCCCCACCACAAGCCCCATCATGCGCCCTCCCCGCTTCCCTGCCTTGCCTTGGAAGGGTCAGCCCAGCCCAGCCCAGGCCAGAGCAGGAGGGGGCGGCCTCTGGCTGCCGGACTCTCCTGCTCATTAGGACCTCCTGAGTCCTCAGGAAAGGCTGGCCAGCCGGCCGGGCACTGGAGCAGGGCTGCGTGTGGCGCTCCCTGCCCCGTGAGGCCTGCCAAGAAACGGGTCTCCAGGCTAAACACGTCTCGGGACTTCCTGGCTCTGAGTCGCTGCCTCTTGCCAGGGGTGCTGCCTGTCCTCGCCCCAATTAAACACAACTGAGAAACTGGAAAGGCAACCGTGGGGTCAGGGGCCGGAGCGGGGCAGCCGGGGCTGAGCACCTGGTGCAGCCTACTCACTCCCTCCCCCCCCCTTCCTTTAGCGAGCTGCTTACTGGAGCAAAGCTGCGTGGTCTAAGGCCCCAATCCTATCCCGCCTTCCAGCACCGATGCAGCCAGGCCAACAGGGTGGGGAGGCAGGAACGGAGGCTTCCTCTAAGCAAGGGGACCTTCTTCCCTGATTTTGGGGTGGTGGCATCGGTAGGACTGGTGGGTCCCACTCCCAGGCACAGAGCGGGGCTGGCAAGGCGGCGCTGGTTGAGCTGGCAGAGCACCCTCCTGCCCGGACGGCCACTGGCAGCCCTTCACCTGCCCCTGCCTGGAGCCAAGAGGCCTCCAATACGTTCCAGCACCTCAGCGGGAGGCAGGCTGAGGAGGCAGCCAGAAGGTCGCCAAAAGGCCCTGCTAGGAGGAGGTGGAGAGGGAATCCCCCACCGGGAGGCAAAACCGAGCCACGGGGTGGCGGGGGCACCCACCTGGGCGAAGCCCACGAAGAAGAGCTGGGGGTTGGTGAGGCTGAGTGCCGGCAAGGTCTCCTCAGCCCCGTTCTTCCGCACCCAGTTCTGATAGGCCTGCGGGAGGGGAGGGGAGGGGAGGGGAGGTCACAGGGAGGCACTCCTGAGCGCAGGACGGTGCCCTCCACTCACGGCCCACCCAGCCCAGCAGCAGCCGCCTTTGGGGGGCAGGCACCGCTCTCCTGGACCACCCCCCTCCCCACCCCCCAGCAGCCTGCTAAGGTGGCCACGCGGCGCACGGCGGCCCCAGAGCCTCACCCGGTAGGCAGCCTTGAGCCCCCCGTTGTCAGCGATGTTCTCGCCCAGCGTGTGCCGCCCCTTGACCGCCTCGCCGTTGACCGTGTAGTTGCCGTACTGCTCCACCACACACTCCGCCTGCTGCTTGAAGGCCTCCACGGACGCGTTGTTCCACCAGGGCCGGAGGTTGCCGTCCTTGTCGTATTCCCGGCCTGGGAGGGGGAGGGGGAACGTCGTACGGGCGTGGAAGGATGTCGAGGAGCACACCGTGCCCACCAGGCCCCCGCCCCTCCAAGTCCCGGGGGAGCAGTCCTCCCCTCCCCTGCCGAGGCACAGGCTGTTGCTCAGCAGATGAGCCCCCCCACCACCACCATGCCTGCGAAAGGGGTCTCCAGTTCAGTTCCTGGCAGCATCTCAGCAAGGGCTGGAAGACCTTTCTCTGCCCGAGACCCCTGGGGGCGGCAGCCAGTCCATGTACACCCATTGCTGAGCTGCAGGGCCCGGGGGGAGCGACCTGAGGCTGTCGTGTGGCCCTCACCCTGCCGACCGGCAGCCACAGTCCTTGCCACCACTGGCGGCCTGGAAGCCGAGTGCGAGAGGCGGCCACAGGCGCCGTCCGTCCACCCAGCCCCCTCCCCCCCGTGGGCTCTGCAGCGACACAAGGCAAGCGGGTTCCGGAGCCCCCCCAGCCCCATGCTGAGGCTCAACCAGGCCCTACTCGCTCAAAGGCAATGGGTCAGGATCCAGACCTGCAGCAGCCAACCAGGGCTTCCTCCTCTGCCCAGGGCCGCAGCTGGGGAAGCAGCCCCAGTGCCCTCAGGGTGGGTCAGGAGTCCGGCCACCCCCTGCAGAGCAGGGCCACCTCCCAGGCACTGCCACTCTGGCTCGGCGTTGCTCACGGACTGCCTCATCCACCCTTGGGGCCAGGGCAGGCGCAGCCCTGCTCCACACAAGCATCTGCACGGCTGGGAGCGACAGGCTGCCCCCCCCGCCACACGGCCTGGAGCGCCTCCGGACACCTGACGGCCCAGGCAGAGGCCCCTGACGGGGGAGGCGGCCGCAGAGCCCCACCTTGGTCATCGAACGCGTGCGTCAGTTCATGGCCCACCACCACGCCAATCCCGCCAAAGTTGAGGGCCCTGCGAGGAGGAGAGAGGACCAGGGTGGGGGGCAGGCTCCACTGACCTGGGGGGGGAGGAGCCAACGCTGCAGGCCTCCAGCGCCCCAGGCTGCAGAACGGCAAGTGGCTGGCCATGCTGCTCCCGCACCTCCCACTGCTCTATGGGACACCCCCCCCCGTCACCTCCCAGGGCAAGACTCCGGAGGGCCCCCCCCCACTCTGCCTGGCTGAGGCTGGGGCACTCATACTTGGGGGAGCTGCGGGTATAGAAGGGGGCCTGCAGAATCCCGGCAGGGAAGACGATCTCATTCTTGGTGGGGGAGTAGTAGGCGTTCACTGTGGGAGGTGTCATGCTCCACCTGCGGGGACGGATGGACGGAGGAGATACGAGAGAGAGAGAGAGAGAGAAAGAGAGAGAGACTGACTGACTGTCGGCCATGGCCCCTTCCATGGCCCAACTCCGCATGCCTCAGTCACGCTTGTCCAGGCAGATCGCAGCAGGGCAGAGGTGGCCACGATCCCGTGCGCCCTCCCTGGCCTGGCAGCCCCCGGGATCCCTCGCGCCCTGTCTTTCGGTGCCCAGCGCCCCTCGCGTTCAGCAGTCAGGATGCTGGCAGATTGCCATGCACACAGGCGTCGTCCTGGGCCCCTACGATCCCCCCAGAGAGAAAAGCACAGCTCACCCCCGTCCGTGCAGCAGTCAGAGCAGAGCCCTGGGAAAGCGGAAGTCATGCGAGGCGCCTTACTGGAGCGGGGTGGGGAGACCTCAGTGGGGCTGGCTGGGGGCGGGACAGAAGTGGGAGGAGGGGCAGAACTTCTCTTTCCTCCCCAACCCCAGAATTTGGGGGGGCACTCGTGAGTCCCAGCAGAGCCCTGCGCGTGTCTGTTGCAGCGCAACTGCCGGACTCCGCTGCCAGGGCTCAGGGGGCGGCCCTGCATGGAGGGCGGGGCTTGAGGCACTCGCTCCCAGGCACTGCCCCGCTGCCGCTCTGGGGATAAGGAAGGAAGGGGAGCCGGACCGGCTGGGCCCAGAGAGCTCTTCTGCCGGGGTGGGGCTGGGGGAAGGAGCGCCACTCACTGGTCCCGGTTGGGGGGCTTCCGCAGCTGGTCGGCAGCCACTCGGGCGGAGAAGTTGAGGAACTGCATGACGTTCTCGTAGTAGAGGTCCGGAGTGGCGTCGTACTGCCAGAAAGCAAAGCCCAGCACAGTGAGGGGGAGGACAGTCGCCGGCCCAGCTGCAGAGCCTCCCCGCGCGCCCCCCGCCCCCGCTCAGGCCTGCTGAGCAACTCACATCGCTGAAGACCTTGTCCAGCTCCTGCGGGTCCGTGATGAACTTGGGGTAGCCAATCAGGTCGTAGATGGCGTCTGCCTTCTCCTTGGCGGCTCGGCGGGTCTCCTCGTCCATCCACCGCAGGCTGGCCAGGCTCTCCTCAAAGGCCGCCTTGATTTCGGCAATCATCTCCTCCGCCTGCAACACACAGGTGCGTCCAGGCGGGAGCAGAATTTGGGCAGCTGCTCCGTGGGCTGCAGGGCCGGGCTGGGCCCGGGGGGAGGACCAGGTCAGGGAGTGCAGGAGGGTGCAGCACACCCGCCAAGCAACCAGGGTGCTGGGGAAGGGCCGAGGGGGCACCCACCACGGCCTTGCTGTCTTCAGCGAAAGTGGCCCTCACGAACATGGCGCCCAGCGCAAAGCCCAAGTTGGTGTCTGTGTCGCTGATGCAGGACTTCCAGCGTGGCACGCAGGTCTGCAAGGGCGAGAGGGTCTGCAGGTCTGCACCATGCCTCGGGGGGCAGCCCCGGGGCAAGGCAGCAGCCCAGCTGCAGCTCCCTTAACGTGGTCGTTGCCAGGATGCAGCGAGGCAGGAACCTGCCCAGCCCAAGCAGTTCTGGAGACCTGGCACACCCTGTGCCCCCAAAGAGCCAGAGGGCAGACAGGGCATCTTCGCAGGCCTCCTCTCACAGACTGCCCAGTGGGGGGGGAGCTTTTTAAACTGGGGGGGGGCTTTTGTGACACACTGAGAACGTTCTGCGAACACAGCTGCTTGCCGAAGGCAGGCTCTGCAACGTGCCTGGCTGTCTCTGGTGGCGCAGAGGGGGAGCCGCTCCGCCGGGGCTGCTGGCTCTTTTCTTTCAAGACTGCCAGCCCCGCGGTGGTGGGGAGCCTGCCTTATCGCCTACGGGCTCCGCAGACTGCTCTGCAAACACATCTGGCTGCCAGGCCAGGCCACTTGAAAATGTGACACCCACCACAAATCCACAGCCAGAGCAAGCCTGTTCAGGGCACCCCCTGGGCTGTAGGGGGAGAGAGGGCACCGCTCTCAGCCAGAGGACTGGAAGGAGTGCCAGTGTGCCAGCCGACACGGCATGCCAATCCCAGGAGGAGGCCCAGAGGGGAGGGGGACGATGATGTCACCACCTTCCTGTGCTCCCTCCTACAAGGGTTTCCACGGCGGCAGCCCCCCCCCAACATCCTGTCTGCTTCGCCACCGTGCAGCAGAGCAAGCACCTGCCAGCCCCCACCTGCCCCCTTACCTTCTTGGTCCCGTACATGATTTCCATGAACTTCTCCTCTGCGTCCTGGAAGCGCCGGTCCAGCAGGGAGCAGGTCTTCCTCACCAGGGTCATGACCATGTAGTTGTGCAGGAGGCTGGAGAGGAGCAGAACCACCCCCGGAATAAGCCCAACGCCCCACACCAGGCGGACATCGAGGGCCCCAGCCCCCCCCCCCGCAGGAGGCCGACACTCACCCCCTGTCTGTGCTGAGGATGAGGGCAGAGACCTGCTCCAGGTACTGCTTGGCGTAGACCACCACCGGCTCCGACTCATTGAGCTCCACCGGGTCGAAGATGGCGCTGACGAGGGGCAGCCAATCCACGGCCGGAGCCAGGCTCTGGGGGGGGGGGCAGAGAGGCCAGGCCCCAGCCCAGTCAGCCCACCCCACAACAGGAAGGGGCTGCTGCAAGGCCTCCCCCCAAGCCCTCCTGGCAGGAGGTGCCACCGTCCGGCCTCAGCCAGCACTTGCCCTGGGCAGCCCCGACCCCTCCGCATCGCGCAGACTCAGCAGCAGAAGCGCCTCTTCTCTCAGCCGGACCGAGGACCACAGAGCGGGGAGCAGCCCCTGCCTTTGGACGCAGAAACCCTCAACCGCCCCACACCCTCCGAGGGGCCTGATCTGCTCCTCGCTGGAGGGCCCTCCCCAGAGAAGGCATCGGGGGGGGGGCTCTTTCCCAAGGCGTGCAATTTGGATGCAGAGGGGAGCACGTCTTTGCCCCTCCCCGGCCAACTGCAGAGCACGCCAAGGGCCCGGAGAGGGGCAAGCAGGGTGCCTTCCCCACCCCAGGCCAGCACCAGAGGGCAGCCAAGGAGGCGGGGCACTCTGGCCCCAGGCCCAGACTGGGGGGGCCCGGCCGGCAGCCCCGCACCTTGAGGTCCCCGACCGTCGTCTTGTGGTAGATCAGCTCCTCGTCCCGGCGCTTCTCCTGCGGGCTGGTGATGTTGGCGAGGGCGGTCTCCAGGTCCAGGACCTGCTGCATCTGCGCCCGGGTGGAGGCCTCATCCTGCGCCCCCAGGAGCAGCCCCAGCTGGACCATGAAGTCGAGGTACCCCACCAGCACCTGGGGGGGAGGGGAGGGGGGAAGCAGCACACTGAGCAGCTCCCATACCAGGCGGGTGGGCACACAGGCGGCCCAGACCGCCCCCAGGTGGGCAGCAGAGGGGCTCAAGGGGGAGGAGGGGGAGGCCCAACAGGCCGGCTGCCTCTGGATACTGGCGGGTGGGCGAGGACGGCGGCCAGGAGCCCCCGCAGGAAATGGGTGCTGGGCTCCAAGTGCCCCAGAGACGCTTCTCCCCCTGGGCACGGCAGGGCCAAGGCCAGGGACTGTGCCCCCCCCCACTCTGGCCTGCAGCAGCTGCTTGCTCCCCCCAGTGCCTGGTAAGCACCCCTGGCTGTGGGGGCTCCCAGGAGCGAGCTCTTGGCCAGTGCCTTATGGTTGACACCCCTGTGCATCTCCCAAGAGAAGCCCACGCGGCCCCCAAGGCTGTGCTTCAGGGGCCAGAGCAGCCCGTGCCCCCCAAGTTGCCCCTGGAGACAGCAGTCATCACATGACAACCGGGAACGCCAACCTGGGGCGGGGGGCTTACCTTCTCATTCTGCGTCCTGTTTAGATAGTAGTCCCTGGAAGGCAGCCCCAGCCCTGACTGGTCAACCTGCAGGAGATGGGGCGGGGTGAGCGGGCAGGGTGGGGCCAGCTGGGGGCACCTGCCTGCCCACTCCAGCCCATCAGTGACCGCTGTCGCTCTGCCAGGGCATCGCCCAGAGAGGAAGAAGGGTGGGGGAGTCAGGCACACGCCCCCCCCCCCACGCGTGCAATCGCCCTCGCCCACCCGTCCCACCTGGATGACGTTGCTGTTGGAGTTCTTCGAGTCTGCGCTCACGTAGACGGAGAAGAAGGGCGAGGCGTGGTGGTGGGCGGCCAGCACAAGCAGCGTCTGGTTGAAGTCGGCCCCCTCCCAGGACCCGCTGATGTTCCAGCCGCCAAGCTGGGGGGAGGAAGAAGAGGAGGAAAGCCCTGCCGTGAGCAGCCAGCCAGCTGCAGGGCTCCCAAAGGGTCTGGGCCCCAAGTTGGCAGGCAGCTGCCTCAGAGCCTCCGCGGGCCCCCCTTGCAGACTTGCTGCCACCTCCGAGGCAGGAGGGCTGGGCCAGGAAGCCCAAGAGGCCAGAGCAGCCAACCACAGGGGGACAGCGAGACACGCTGGGCGCCCCCCCCCCACGAGAAAGCTCTGCGTTGCTTGCCCGCAGCCAGCCTTCCACGGGAGCAGAGGGAGACTGCGGGCGAGGGATGGCCTGCGCCTGGCCGGGGAGGCTCTTGCCTTCTGGATGCGGTCCAGCAGAGGCGCGGCCTTCAGCTCCTCAATCTTGCTCTCGTTCATGCAGGCCTGGTAGTAGCGCTGGGCCTTGCGCTCCGCCTCGCTGGCCGCACTGGCCGTCTGGTTCTCTGCAAGGAAGGCCGGAGGACTGAGCCAGGCCTCCTGCCGTGGCAGCAGCACCCCGGGGCGCAGGAAGGGCCAGGAGAGCTGCGGACAGGCTGGCCTCAGAAGCCGCTTTCCTGCCCATGGCTTGGCTCCCCAAGGGACTGCCAGGCTGCAGAGGCCCCCACCCACCGCCCTGGTGGAGCAGCTGCCAGCCTGGAGGGCCAGAAGCCCTTCTCTGCACTGATGGAACTCTCTGCCACAAGACGCAGCGCTGCCCTCAAAGTCCTGCTGCCCCAGAGAGCTCAGGAAGAGGCACCTGCCTGATGTCCTCAAGACCCAGACCTGTCCTCTGCGGCCTGCAAAAGAGGCTCCCCCGGGGTGAGTGAGGGAAGGGGGAGCCTTGGCCAGGCCCCCACCCCACAAGCCCAGCTGTCCCTTGCAGGGATGGAGGAGCGCAGGTGGACACCAACAAGCCAGTTCCACGGGAAGAGCCGGGCCACCCCCCAAGGCACTCCGTCCTGTCCTGGGAAGTTCCTCCGCCCTCACAGCAGACCAGCCAGCCACAGGGCTGCAGGCAGGGGGTCGGGGTTCAGCCCCCCCACCCACCCAGCAGGTGCTTGAGGATGGCCTGGTTGTGCTCCCAGAGCTTGTTGAAGGTCCCCCAGCGTGAGTGGCCGTCGGGGACCGGGTTGGCCTGGATCCAGCCCCCGCAGGCGTAGCCGAAGAAGTCCTCGCAGGGGTCCACCGTCCTGTCCAGCGAGCTCAGGATGGAGCTGGCGACCGCAATGCAGGACTCGCTCAGGCAGGGTCCTGGGGGAGCAGGAGGGCCGCCATTAGCACCTCAAGCGGAGCCCGAACGAGGCGGAGACTCCGCCAAGGGAGGCGGGAGCTGCAAAGGAAAAGCTGTTGCAGCTGGCGGGGGGGCAGGCAGCCTCTCCAAACGCCCCCCTTGCATGCTGAGCAGCAGACCCCTGGCAGCCACGTTTCCGGCTGGGAGGGGCCCCAAGAGCCTCTCAGGGCCAGTGGCTGCCAGTGGTCACCTCTCTCGCTGGGTGGCAGAAGGTCCCGTATTCAGGCAGGGCTGCCACGGACTCCGGACCCCCCTCTGGCTGAGCCCCTGGAGTGAGGCTGCCAGGAGGCTGCCCCCCCCCCGTGCCCCAGAGTCGGGAAAGACACTCACGGGTGCGGAGCTGCAGGAGCAGGAGGAGGACACAGGGCAGGAGGCCAGCCGCCAGGGCCACGCACAGCAGGAGGAGGCACTTCCCGGTCCGCGGCTGCCTGGCCCACCAGGTCTTGCTGCTCCGGAAGCCCCAGAAGTTCACCTGCGGACGACAGGGACGAGGAAGCGAGGCTGGGGGGCAGCCGAGGAGGCGCCTCTGCCCCTGCTGCTCTACCTGTGCCAGCCATAGTTGGCAGCGCTGCCCGGGGGCCTGAGTGGGGTGCAGCCAAGGCACCCTCCGACCCCCAGAGGTCCAGAGAACGGGGGGGGGGGCTCTCGGCTGCTTCCAGGATGTGGCCAAAGAGGAGCCACCAGAGAGACAAACTCCTTACGCGTCGCCACCAGCAGCAGGAAGTCCTGCAAGAGGCCTCACCGGCTGGCCGGGGGTGTGTGCATGACATCGGGGGGGGGAGAGGAGGCCCCAGCCACTCCAGGGCTTTCAAGAGGCAGGACGCTCCAGAGCGCTGCCGCGGGGGCAGGAAGGACCCAGACCCATGGAGGTAGAATCGCTGGAGTCTGCATCTCTGTCGGATTAATAGGAACGGAGTGAAGCCAGGGGGCGGGCTTAGCGGCCATGTTTTGGAACTCAAAACAATGCTGATTCCAAGCATTTCAGATTGGTTTGCGCGTGATGTTTAGGACTTAATAGTTTACTCCTGAAATAAAAACTTACGAAAATAAAAACGTGTGATCGTGTAGAAACATCACTGGTAACCTTATTATGAGTTAATATGCAATTACAAGGTTTAATTCCGCCTAATTATATTACTGAACATACCGGACGAAATGCTACTTGCTGTCTATTTAAACTCAGATTGCACTGCTTTGAAAGACTTAATTTAAATCTACACAAGCAAAAATCAAGTGTGAACAGGAAGGAAAGAAAAAAAGGGGAGGGTGGGCAAAAATTGGATAAATATGTAGGAAAATTACATTAAAATCTCTTCACAACACAAGTAGTTGTCAATATGAGAGGAATTCTTTTTTACTTCTAGACTATTAAGAGTTTTGTTTAAACTTCTTGTTTAAAGTTCCGCTTTTATTTCTTCATACCAACTTCAGCTTGTGATGCAGGGATAATGTTAACATGGAAAATAAGTATTTTCTGGATTTTCATTTGTGAAATGTGCAAGTGTTTTTCTTTCCTAAAATATGGTAATTTAAAGAGGGTTGCATACTTTAGAACATATTTTCCAGTACCAATGAATCACAATGATTTTAATTACTTGTGCAAAGTAATCCCATTTTTCCGACAGCGATTAGCACACCCGTATGCAGAACACGCAGGCATGCTTGAAGACGTTGAGATTCACTTTTACACACGTGCAGAGAGATTTATATTCGTGAGTTCGCGGCACTCCTCGTCCTTGGCGGGAAAGTTCTGAGTCAGCCATATTGTGGGACCCGGAAGCTTCAAGAACATGACATCATGCAGACTCCAGCGATATTCTACCTCCATGCCCAGACCATGCTTGGCTCCCCCCTCCCCCTGCAGTTCCTCTATTCCCCCCAAACACCCCACTTCTCCAGGCAGAGTCTTCCCAGCAGGTCTCCCCCACCCAGGCCCAACAAGGTCCTGCTTGGAACAGCCCTGGCGCTCCCGCCCCGCCCCCCCCACAACCATGCAAGGTGTCTGAGGAACGCTCTGGCGCGTGCAGGGGTGGGGGCAGTCCCAGGATGGAGCAGGGCGGGGAGGGGGCTGTGCTTCTGGGCCTTTCAGAGGGGCTGGGGAGCTGGAAGCGGGGCAGTGGGGGGGGGAGACCTTGCCTAATTTGCCCCGACAGCCCCTCCCCCAGAATGAACAGCCAGAGCCACACGCAAGGACCGCAACACAAGCCCAGGCCGGTCACAGGCCCTGCCACATGGCTGGGGGTGGGGGGGGGTGTCACAGGGAGCCTCTGCCAACAACAGGCCCCCAGCAGCCCCCACCCCAGGCCTCCTGCCAGGTGCCCTCCCCTCCCCTCCCCCACCCTTTCCTGCAGCCCCTCCCAGCACTGGGAGAGTGCCCTTACCTGGGTGCCGTTGGGGTACACCTCGCCCTCCACCGAGTCCACCAGCTCCTCCTCGTCCAGGGTCGCCCGCTTGTACGTGGACATCTGCAAGGCCAAGGGCAGGACAGACTGCCTGAGCACCTCCAGGCCGGCCGGCCGGGACACCCTGGCACTGGGCTGCTGCCCGGGCATCACCGGCTCCACCTGGGGCCCGAGGAGCACTGGACCCCCGGCGCTCTGCCCCCACCCGCTCTCCCCGGCCTCGGCAGCAGCCCCTTCCCTGGGAGAGGCAGCGGGAGGCCACGTGAGGAGGACCAGAGGCGCGACTGGGGCACAGGGGGCATCCGCCCGCCAGGCCAGCGACTGCCCCACGCCTGCCGAGCCCCAGCAGCTCCGCACTCTGAGGGACCACAAAGGCCAGCCCACCCACGGCCCCCACGGCCTCACCTCCCCTGGCCACTTAGGCAAGCCCTGCTCTGCTCAGCCTCCCAGGAGAACAGGAAGCCCGGCACAGGCGCCCCCCTCCACACACGAGGGCCAGCGGCAGGGACAGCAAACAGGAAGGCCGGGAAGTGGAGGCCGCCTCCTCGCAGAGCGACATTCCACAGCAGGCGCCCGGAGGACTGTCCCGAGCGAGGCCCTCCCTCTCCATCGCTGTGCTCCACCCCACCTGCCCCTCTCCGGCAGCCGGCTGGCCCCTGCCAGGACACCAGGGTGGGAGGCTGCGCACAGGCCAGAGCAGCCCCCCCACCGCCCAGGGGCACGGAGTACCCCCCTGCCCCGGGGGACCCAGGAAGCCGCCTCCTCTGGCCTACGACTCCAGGCAGCTTCGGGAGGGCCAAAGGGCTGGTGTGCAACAGAAACTGCCTCGGGAGGCAGCAAGGAGAAGGGTGGAGGTGCTGCCTTCGCCCACAGCCGATCGACTGCCCTCCCCCAGCTGCGCCAAAAGCTGTTGGGTGCCTGGGGAGGGGGCAACGCCCCCTTCCTCTGGGTGCACTAGCACTGCTGGGTTGCCACTGCTGCTGGCTCACGGCCAGGCCAGCCAATCTGTCCCGCGCTGCTTCCCGCTCCAGGCCTGGGCTGGCACCGTGACCACTATCCGCAAGGCCTGCTCCCGAGACGCACAGGAAGCGGCCTTGCTCCCAGGCACCTGCCCTTTCCTGCCCGCTGCAGAGTCCGCGGCCCTCCCCGGCCAAGGGGCAGAAGCAGCCCGGCCCAGGCGCCTGGCTCAGACCGGTCGAGGGCAGGGAAGGCAGAAGCCTGCCTTGGGGAGGGGGCCGCAGCACCCTCCTTCGCAGGGACAGCCCACCAGCAGTCGGGACGCTGCTCCACGCAGGGCTCCCCGGCTTCTCTTTGCAGCCCGGGCCTTGGCGAGTTTGGATCCCGCTCACCACCATTCCAGGACTGCCAAGCAGACCATCTGCACTTCAGTCCTCCAGCAGAACTAGGAGTGCCACCCTCCCCACACGCGCTCGGCCGACCGTCCTGGGGTGCTCCTGCCCTGCTGGCAGACACTGCAACAGCACAGTGGGCCCCGCGGCCTCCTTCCAGCCACCAGGCTGCCCACCGAGCTGCACAGCGCAGGGCAGAGTCAGAAGCTGGCAACACCGGCCTGCAGCTCACTTCCGTGGGGTCCAGACCACGCCCGGCTTGCGCAGTCAGAGCCCAACAGCTGGGCCAGGAATTGGGCCCGTCCTCCAGACCGTGTGGCGGCCGAGAGCCTGGCTGCTGCCAGAACTGCCTGGCAGTCACTCTTGGGGGACTCAGGCAGGGAGACCTTCCATGGCTCCAGCGCCACCCAGCAGGCCTTCCCTGCACCAGGAGCGCCCACCTCACCCCCAGGGGGCTCCACAATCCACGCACAGAACTGAACTGCACCCAGGGCCAGAGGCCACCAAGCCCGGCCGGCCGGGAGACAGAGGCAGGCTGAGGCTAGCCAGAGCGACTGCCCCCCCCCCACGCCTGCCTGCCTGAGTCGGCCCAACAGGAGAGCCCCCAGCGCAAGGCTGGCTGCAGCGCTCTGGGCACGGCCCCTGCAGGCGGGAGGGGGGGAGGAGAGCAGCTGGCTCGGCCGCATCCAGGGTGCCCTCCCTGCCCCCCCCCGGCCACTGCGGGGGCAAGCATTCCTGTGAACAAGGAGGGCGTCCCCCAGAGAGGGCCCCAGCCTGACGCAGTGCGTTGGGCCCACGCCTCCTCCAACCCCTCCCCCCCCCCAGTGCAGCCTGGCATTTCCAAGGGAGAGACGGGTGTCTGGTTACACCTTGACAGCCAACCGCCCTCCAGGGAGCTCTGGTTACAGGGCAAACAGGCACTGCGCATCTTCTGGGGGAGCCTGGGGGGGGGGCGAAGGCAGCTTCTGGAGCCCAGTTTTAAACAACAGGAAGACCTACCACAGATCACCTCCCCCCTCCCACTTGGGGCGCAAGAGGCGGGGGGGCGAGCGGGCAGGGAAGAGAGGCTGCCTCTGCAAGATAAGAGGCCTTTCCGGCAGAAGCCGCTCCTGGGCGGGAGGAGGCAGTCCGGCCCTCGGACCATCCGCTGGTGGCAGAGCAGCACCCCAGAAACAGGCTGCTCTGCCACCAAGCAACTGCAAGGCCTGCCCCACCCCTTCTGTGGGGAGAAGCCTTTGGCCAGCACTCCAGCCAGAGGCTCAGGAAGGCCCACGGAGGTGACGGTGTTGCTGGAGCCGGGCCTCTCCTCACGGACCAGCACATCCCCCGACAGGCCCGGTCCCTCAGGGCCTCAGCAGCTGCGCAGGGCCGGGGCAGCCACCCCCACCCAGGCGTGCAGCCCCCAGGGCCCCGCTCCTTCCAAGCCCTGCACCCAAGACTTGCCAGCCACTGGATCCTGCTGCCCCCACCCCAAACGCCCCATTCCTGACGACAGTCCCCCAGGCGGAGGAAGGGCAGTCCACACCACTGGCGAGCGCCTTCCCCTCTGCTCCCACAGGCCACCTCACAGTGGCGCCCACGCCTTTGGCCTGGAAGTGGCTCCTGCCATTGCGGGCAACACGGCACAAGGGCAGGCTGCCCCCAGGGCGCCCCCCCCCCGTGACACAGGCCCCCTTCCCCAAGCGGGAAGTTCAGCTGATGGCAAGCCCAGCGGTCCACGGCTGCCCAAGAGCAGAAGGGTCTCAACAGCCTCTGCGCCAAGACCCCTCCCCAGCAGGCTGGCAGGCCAGGCGCACACAGCCTCCCAAGGGGGCTCCAGGTCCTCCGACACAGACACTCACCCGCCTGCCTGGCGCTACAGCCACACGCGTGGGGGCAGCCCTCTCCCCCCAGACCCTCCCCAGAGCCAGACCGCTGGCCTTCAGCAGGGGGCCTGCCGGGTGCCCCTCCCTGCCACTATGCCAAGGGGAGGCTCTCAACACACCTGACCAACCCCAGCACGGGAACTCAAGCGGCTGCCGCTCGCCTGCCTGGGTCTGGAAAGGAGGGCACTGCAGTCTCACACCGGATCCGGCTGGAGCAACGGGGCGGCAGGAAACTCTCCAGGCACCAGAACACCGTGAGACTCTCTGGGGAACAAGCAGGGCGCTGAACTCCAGCCCCCACCCGGCTCCCGAGGCACTTGGCCATTTCCCAGGCAGTACAACTGGGGTGACACCAGTTACAACTGGAAGTGTAGACACTTGCACTGGCGGGGGGGAGGGGTCTTATTCCCGGAAGTGCCTGCCCAAGACCTTGCCTCGCTGGGACCCCATGTGCGGTTTGGGAGCGGGGCAAGGAGCCCCACAACAGGCACAGCAGGGATGCCGGAGGGGCGGAAAGTCGTCCTGCCACAGCCCCATGCAGAGGCGCCCCTGCTGCCTGCCCCCAGGACCTCGGGGGCACTTGGACCTGTGACGTGGGGGGACAAGACCTTGCCCAAGCATGGGGCTCCAAGCCCACTGGTTCTACCCACCCAGAACAAAAGGCTAAAGGCTGCTTCACGCAGATGTTTAGTTGCGCACCACCCCAGTGCCATCTCGGGGAGAGAACCCAACCCCCCCCCCCAGGAGCACTGCAAGGGCCGTCCCGCCAAAAGCCGCTCGCTCGCACAGCAGCCTGGTGCTGGGGGTGGGGCTGGCCCAGGAGCAGTCAGGCGGGGGCCCAAGCTGGGCTCCAGCACATCAGCCGAGAGGCAGCTCCGCCATCAGCTGGGCACGAGGCCCGCCCTCCATGGGGCAGAGGTGGCAGCGACACTCACCCCACGTGGCGTGCACCAGGCAGCGCAGGCACAGTACCCGTCTGTGGGGGAGAGGGGCCGGGCCGGGCCGAGGGCCGGATGACAAGCTCTTCCCCAGCCCCGGCAGCAGCTGCTGATCGCGCCAGCCAACGCTCCTTCCTGCCGAGCCGCCTTCCTCAGCAGAAAGCGGCATGCGAGGCGGCTGAGCGGGCCAGCAGGCAGCCCGCCTGACCCGACTCACTTTCCTTCACCGGGGTGCTGGATGGGGGCGGCCCCGCCCACCCCGCCTGGAAGGCCGGCTGGTGCAGCCCACCTCTGAAGTGCCTCCGTGGGCCCATTGGGCCACCCGCCCAAGCAGCGAGGGGGGGCTCCGGAGAACGCAGCCCCAGGGCCAGCCGTGGACAAGGCGGAGAGAGGGACCAGGCTCGACAGGCCCCCGGGATGCAAGTCTTCTGGGAGATGGACAGCACACCGCAGTGCCCCCCCAGCTCTCCGGCTGCTGCACCCCCACATGACTGGTTTAGGGCTGATGCATCCGTGTGGCTGAGGAAACCCCCAAGGGCAGTGGGAGGGAGGGAGGGAGGGAGGGAGGGGGAGGAGCACCTGGGGGGAAACCGGGCGTGACCCTAACATACACCTGCCCTGACCGCGTTCCCCCCCACGGCAGGAAGGGAGTCCCCGCTCCCACTGGTTGCACTGGCCCACGCCCACGCCCCAATGCAGTGTGGCCCACTTGTCTGGAGAGCCCACAGATCCCACCCCAGCCAGTCCAGCATCCCACTTCCCACAGAAGCCGGGCCGAGGCCCAGAGCAAAGCTCTGCAAGGGCACAAAAGAACCAGCCTCCCTTCTCTGTGGCTCATGCCCCCGCCCCCCCCCCCCCGGCAACCAGTACTACTAGGTCCTCTCCCCATCTCAACACCTCCACCACCACGTCTTGCGGCTGTGAATTATGCAGAGTACTGACAGGTTGAGCAAACAGCTCTTTGGCTGTCCCCAATTCTCTCCTGAAGGAAAGGTGCAGGTGTGTCGTCCCCCCCCACACACACAAGGGCACTTTGGCCCACTCTGGCTACAAGTGCTTGCAGAATGTCTATGGGAGATCCACCTGCCCGGAGCTGCCCTGCCCTCACCTGCCCTCCCAAGCAGGGCCTGGCAGCCCTGGAGAGCTCGGAAGAGCCCGGTGCCGCCCTTTCTTTGGGGCCTTTGGCAGCTTAGAGCCCAGCTGCTTGCGGATGCCACAAAGTGGGGAGGCTGCAGGAGCCCCACATGTCCGTCCCTCTGCTGCTATAGGGGGCCCTCTGAGCAAGAGAAAGGAATGCTTTCTCCCCTGGGGCCTGTTCCACCCCCTGCCTCAGAAGCACTGCCTCCACCCTCTGGCCCCAGGCTACCATCCAAGCAGAGTCCAGAGCGCTGCCTTTGGCACAACATCTGGGCAGCTCCTGCACGGAGGGGGGGGGGAGGCTGTGCCTCCTGGCCTGCACCTCTCAGGCTCCCCAGCACAGGCACCAAGAGCTTCCCAAGCTGGGGGGAGCAGGGGCTTGCTCAGATCTCCAGCCATGGCACAGGAGGCACAGAGCAGGGCGCCAACCAACACGTCCGCCACCAGGGGTGCGCAGTTGTCAGGGGAGGCTGAGCGGCACCGGCCGTGCTCCAAGGAAACCAGACTCAGCCATGAGGGTTGCACAATCACAGGGGAGGCTGAGCTCTTGCTGCCGCTGGATGAGAGCTCGCCCCCCCCCAGCAACTGCATGCCTGCTCAACCACTGGGTGGAGCCCCTGTGCAAGCCCAGGGAATTGCACTGCATGCAGGCCGGGACTCTCCAGGGCACACGCTTGTTACTGTGCAAGGACAGACCAGAGTTGCGGCAGGCACAGCTCAGCTACCCCTTGAGGGCACAGGCAGCCCACAGAATGCCATGCAGCCCCATGCCCCAGCCATTCTCTACCCTGCCCGTCCTTGCACAAGGGGTGCCCTCCTGTGGCTCCAGTGCCCCAAGGCTGCCGCTTTGCCACAAGAGCCAGGCACAATTCTAAAGCAGAGAAGCCTCTTTGGTGCTGCCAACTGCACTGTCACAGCCACAGTCACACACCCCGGCCCCAGGCTGGCAGACAGCCACCCGCGCCACCCACCTCCAAGCCCAAGCCCTTGCCAGCAGTGTCCTTGCCTCCTGGCCGATCACGGCACCTGCTTGGCCCCATCCCAGGGCCCCCCAAAGCAGGCAACACACACAGTCAGTGCCCTGAAGTGCTTCTGAGGGCACATCCGCCATCCGAAACCCAGCTCCCAGCTCTGCTTGGGGGGCCGGGGCTGTCAAGGCTAGTCTGCAGGAGGCGTAGAGATGGGACTCATCACGACCCCTCCCCACCCCCAGAATTATGTGGTAGTCTGCAGCGGGGAAGATCCGCATCTTGTTGTCTTGTGCGCTGGCAGAGCCGCCCCTGTGAGAAGCAGGAGGGTGGACTGGGTGGGCTCCTTTGGCCTGATCCAGCACAGGGGCTCATCTGAGGCTCTGATGCGCCCTAGTTCGGGCTCGGAGGACGCGAGAGGGTCCCTCGCCGCCCAGGAGCCAAAAAAGGCCCTCTGGCCCGTGGGAGGGGGCCGCGCGCACCACGCCTGCTCCAAGCCCTGCTGGGCGCACCAGGCCTCCCGCCTCGCCTGGACGCCGCTGCCCAAGAAGTCAACAAAGTGCGTCAGTGCCGGAGGGCTGCCCCCGCCCCGCACACGGCGACAGGCTGCGGCCAGGGCGGCGAGGCGGCACCGCCGCGCCAGGCTCACCCCCAGCTCCTACCGCCCCCACGTGGAGCAAAGGTCGGCGGCCGGGCATCTGCGCCTGCGAGGGCCGGCCCAGTTCCCGAGTGCTCGCCCCGCCTCGCCGCCGCACGGCGTGCCGGTGGGGAGCGGAGGCCCAGGCGGGGCGCCGCCCGCTCCAAGGCCAGGCACCGGACGCCGCCAGTCCTCCCCCACGGGCACAGGCGGGGCCGCGCGCTGTGCGAGGAAGGCAGCGCCCGAGGCGGCTCGCGACTCCAGCGCGAAGCCCACGAACGCCCCGCCGCGCGCAGGGCAAAGGGGCAGCGCAGGAGCCGGAGGCTACGGGGCTGCCCTGGCCGCGATGGTGAGGCGCCTCGTCGCTCTGCTCCGGGCGGCGACGCCCCGAGGCGTTTCGGCGGCGCTTTGCCTGCAGGGGACGCGGGGCGCCGCCTGGAGGCGGGTGCGTGTCGGCTGCCCCTCCGGCAATGGGCGTTCCGCGAACACGGCGGCTCCGCTCCGGCCGCCCGGAGAGGCTCGCGGCCCTCGAGCGCCCCTCGGCCTGCGCCCCTTCCGAACCGCCGCCGCCACCACCACCACAACCGACCGCGTCCCTGCACCTTCTGGCAGGAGAAGAAAAGCCACGGGGGCGGGAGAAACGGGGGAACTGCGCACCCGCCGAAAGGACGCGAGCGAGCCGCGCATCTTCCCGCGGAGAGGCGGGAGCGGCCCGTGGACTGGGAGGCTGGCGTGACGCCCGTGCAGAAGGGCGGCAGCGCGGCTGGGGGGCCTGGAGCCCGGGCCGGCCGCTTACGAGCCGCGCGCCCTCGCCCCACTCACCATGACGGGTGTCGGTCCCTCCTGCGCCTGCCGCCGCCGCCACACGCGCTCCCGGCGCGGCCTCCGCTCCGGCGGCCGCTAGAGCCAAGCAGAGGCGCAGCGCCTGCCAAGGACGGCTCCGCCTGGCCGAGCGCGCCCGTCCCGCTCCCCCTGCGCGCGCCGGCCAGGGCCAATGGCGGCCTGGAGGCCGTACCTGGCGGCCGGGCGCGTCTTCCTGGCACCGCCCTGCACCCGGTCCACGTGCCGCCAGCCGGCCGGGAACTCCAAGAGGCCCCCACCCCGCCCCCTCCCCGGAGGCTCCCGCGACCTCCACGCCTGCGCGCCGGGCTGGCCGCCAAGCGCCTCCTCCCAGGCACAGCGAACGCCATTGCTCCTCAAGAGGGCCTCTGAGCATGTGAAGGGAGCCGCGCCCAGGAGCCTCTCTGCGACTGCCGCCGGGCAGCACCTCGGGAAGGCAGCACCAGACGCCCACGGGCTCCTCGGAAGGTTGCGGGCCGCGGGGTTGGTGCCGTTCGGGTGGCTCGGATGCACACCTATCCGCTCGAAAGCCGTTGACTGTCATGGGACGTGCGTCCGAGTCCAAAGGGGGGCTAGGCCTGGAGGCAGTGTTGGGGTGCCTGGGGTGCTCTTCTGCCACTGCAAATCCAGCCCTTGAGATCCCCCTTCCTGTGACCAGGCCAGCTGGTCTTCCGCACAGGTGTCTTCCTAGTTCAGTGCGGTGTTAGCTGCCCGGGTGCCGCCACCGGCCCAGGCCAGCCTGGGTCTGTCTGCCGAGAGTGTAACTGCAGCCTTCCTCTGACAGAGCAGCTCCCCTGGTGGGGCTCCACAAACCCCTCTGGAGGCAGAGGAAGCCCTGCCTCACCTGCCCTGACCACGCACACACCCTGGCCGTGCCCAGTGGGGCCCTGTCTGGCTTCAGGAAAGCTCCCAGCCGCCCCTGAGGCTGGGATGAGCCACCAGAACGCTGCGGCATTCTCCCCACAGGCGGGGCTTCAGAGAGAGCGCTTCTTCCCTGCTTCAGTGGAGGCCGGCAGACTTCCCTGAAGCTGGGACGAGGTGTGGCGAAGCCGGGGAATCCGGACATGACATCACTTCCAGGTCACTGTGCCTGCCCAGCACAAGATGTCACTGCTTCCCACGGGGTCCCTCCAGCTGCCTCTGGGAGGCCCACACATGGGGGGAGGCAACTGGTGAGGACTGCTGCAGGCGCTGGAGGTAGCGCATGGCCTTTGAGCCTAGCCGCGGACAGCCCTGTCCAGCACCACCACCCTCAGTCTGTCCTTGATCTCCGGCCAGCCAGTGTCTGGTTCCAGGGCTGCCAGCCCCGCCTTCTGCTGCCTTTTACAAGCCCAGCCACCATCTACCACCCCCCGCAAAAAAGCCACCCAGAGGCCAGGGCCCTTCCGGGCAGGGCACGTGCTCCAGCCGTCCGATGACGAGGATGCTTGTCGCATCCATTTGCACTGTCCTGTTCGTCAGCCCATCTGTGAGTGAACCTTATCAAGGCTCAGTGCTCGGTGCTGAGCAAGTGCTGCTGGGGCAGCCGGGCAGCCAGGGACCCACTGGGGGACTCCCCTGGCGCCTTCAAAGGGCAGCCCGTTGAAGCATGGCCAAGTATGGCCCTTTGTGCCAAGCATGGCGCAGGCACTGGACTCCTTCGGCGGCACCTCGATAGGCCGCCCTCCCAGTGGGCCCCAAGAGGGTCGTCCCTTTGCCGTGCACAGCCCAGAACTGCTCCTCGGGACCAGCAGAGAGAGGGCCCTCCTGAGGGGTTGGCCCGCTGCAGCTGCCCCATGACTTTGACCCCAACTCTGTCCTTGCTGCGGCAGGACACCAGAAGTGCATCTCAGGCGACACACAGAGCGCAGCCACTGCAGTGGGGGCACCCTTGTGGGGAATGGCCACCATATGGGATCTTCCAAGGGGAGGGGCGCTCCCAGTGGTGGGATTATCCCCCAGGTTCTATAGAACCGGTTGTTAAATGGCCGGGCCCCGCCCACTCGCTTACCTCGGCTGGCTTCGGGGTTTTTTGGCTCCGGCTATGACATCATAGAACCGGTTGTTACTTTATTTGAATCCCACCACTGGGCGCTCCCCTCTCTGCCTTCAGCACGCCCAGGGCAGCTGGGAGAGTTGACTCTGCCCTGCCTTTCGGCATGCCAGGCGCAGGGGAGTGGCCACAGAATGCAGGCAGCCTGTTGTGGACTAGATGGGCCTTTGGCCTGATCCAGCATAGGGGCTCTTCGTATGCCTGAAAGCAGGAAAGGGAGGCAGAGGCAAGCTCTGCCCGGAGGCCCTCCATAGCCAGGCTGCCCCTCCAGGGGGTGCCCTCAGCCGGCATGACTCACCAGCCCCGATGCTGGAGCGGGCACAGGGTAGCTGCCAGCAATGGGGTTGCTCAGATCTGGGCCTGCTGGTTAGCAGGCGCAGGTCCGAGCACACAGCAGTGGCCGAGCGGCTGCATCCAGCCTCCACCCCCTCCCTGGGCCACCCTGCCTGCCAGAACGCCTCCCCCCCCCCGGAATAGCTCATGCACCAGCCAAGCTCAGCTTGGCGTACCAGGCACCCATTCCAGTGCTGCAGGGCCCCTCTGCACAGAGGACAGCTGCTTGCCCCTGAGCTGTGCCGCCCTGCCAAAGAGCTGCTCCAGCCATTGGGCCATCCAGCCCAGTTCTGTCTACTACGCTTACTGGCACTCCCAGGTCCTTCCAAGGGTCTGGGGCCTGATCCTGGGCCCGCCTGCCTGACCCTCTTCCCCTCGCTCTCTGCCGCTAGCGGGAGAGCCTGCCACGGGAGGCCTGCCTTCGGAGATGTGCCCCGGCCCTGCGGTGGCAATGCAGGTCAGTGGTGGGTCCAGAGGAGCCCCAGATGCCCCGCAGAAGCCACAGGCTTGCCTGTCCACGGCAGGCCCAGCCTTTCCAAAGCGCCCCCCCCCCTCAAGAGGAAGCATTTCCTGGCCAGCAGCGCCGCCTACTGGCACTTTGTGGGAACTGCTGTGGGGATCCAGTTCTTGAGCAGACTTCCTGACCCAGTGGAGCTCTGCACCATAGCAGGGAAGGACTTGGGGCCAGCAGCAGACCCACTGGCAGGAGCAGCTTTCCGAGCACAGCACCTGCAGGCAGAGGAGGGTCAGGGGCCCGACCCAGCCAGGCGCAGCCCAGCACCCTCCTCAGGGCACGGAGGCTTGGCACTGGGGCAGCGGCAGGGCCGGAACAGCCCAGGGAGTGTCTTGCTGGAATCCATACAAGCGAGCACCATTCCTCCACCACCAGCATTCCTCCACCACCCTACGTATTGCAGCCTGGGAAGGGGCTGAGGTCCGTGGGGCAAGCTGGGGGCTGCTGCAGTGAGCCTGTTTTTGTGGGAAAGAAGCAGGCGAGTCCTGCAGGAGGAAGACTTGCCTCCACCCTCTGAGGCGGCCTGCAGGTTTGGGGGTCCTTTGCGCTTGCGGCAAGGGGCCAGGGTTAGGGTGAGAGGCTGCCTCCTGAGTCAAGGAAGCATGCCTGGGCGCTTGGCAGCCACTCCAAGGACCAGGCCTGCAGCTGCCACCCGGCAAGGGAAGGGGGGAGGAGATGGCTCTCGAGGACATAAGCGCATAAGTAGAGCCCCTGTGCTGGATCAGGCCAAGGCCCGTTTGGTCCAGCTTCCTGCATCTCACAGTGGCCCACCAGATGCCTCCGGGAGCAGACAAGACAAGACAAGACGCCTGCATCCCATTGCCACTCCTCTGCATCTGGCATTCTGAGGTCGCCTAGTACTAATGTAAGGACAACGAGGCGGACTTTGGCGGGGCTCCTCTGCGCTCGGATCACCGCCCCAGGAGAGGGACTCCCCCCACTTCGCGGGATGTCCGGTAGGGAAGGCCTCTCCCCCCTCGACAGCGCATCCACGGCAGGATCCACCTGCGAGCCACGGGAGGGTGGCTTGGAAGAGCCTCGCGCTGCAGGGAAGTCCCCGTCCTTCTCGGAGCCCCGGGTCAACCCCGACCCCAGTGCCGTGCGGGGTGGGGGGGGGAGGCTGCGGGACTCCACCGAACTATTCGGCCCCCCCCCCCGATTTGGGGCCGGCGGATTTAAAGTGGAGCTGCTGCCGTCGTGCGAAAGGCGCCATGAAGTCTTGGAAAGGGGGAGGTTCAAATACAACAGCCGCAACCTTATAATGCAGAGTGAGTGACCCTCCACCCACCCGCAAAACCCGAGGGGGGCTCCGGATTCCTCCGGACCGAGGTGACTTCCTAGCGCGCGGCGCAGCTTCCACGCGAGTTGGCGGCGGCGCCTCGTTCGCACCACGGCAAGTCGAGCCGGGCCGTCTGAGCGCCCAGGCGCAGCGCCAGGAGCTTTGCGCCGGAGGAGGACGTGGAGCGGCGGCGGCGGCCCCCTAGCCGACCGGGGGAGGGGGGAGCCTCCGCCGCACGATCCTGAGCGGGGTGGGCCGCCCTCCGGGGCCTGGCCGGCAGGGGGCGGTCGCGTCCCCCGGCTGGCTGGCGGGGAGGGTGGCCGGGGGCGGCGAGCCCGCTGCCCTTCTCCTCGCCCGGCCCAGGCGAAGGGGCCCCTCCCCCGTCCCGCCCTCTCACTTTAAAGAGCCCCGCGGGGCGCACGAAGGGCGAGCGAGGGAACGAGCGCAAGCCGGCCGCGCAGCAGGAGCGCCTTCGCCGGGTTCGCCAAGGTGAGGCCACTGGGGTCGGGGAGGCGGGTCAGTCTGCCGGCACTGAGCCCCTTGGCCCGGTTGCTGCTGCCGCCTGCAACTTTCCTCCTGCCGCACTGAGCTGTCGGGGGGGGGGGGGGCGGGATCGCTGACCCTCCTTCGCCTCACAGACGGCAGCAGCTGCCGAACTGCCAGGGGAGCCCCCTGCCTGGGAAGTCCTGACCTCTGAGCGCAAGCAGAGTGCCTTCGGCAGGGACAAGCGATCCACTGGCAAGGGGGTCGCAGGGAGCAGCCCTCAGTGGGGATTCCTCCTCTCCGAGACAAAGCCCCTCCCCCCCTCAAAGCTTGATCCCACAAATCCTCAAGCCAGGGCACTCCATCGCGGCTAGAAGCCTTCGGCCCCACCTCACATCTGGGGCAGAGAGAAGTGCCTCCTTCAGCAGGCAGATGTGCCCCCCCCGGCTGTGGAGGTGGACTCAGCAGGTTGGCCACTGGGCACAAGGGAGGGGGGCAAGACACTCTGGAGGGTGCCAACTGCACAGTTTGCTTTTGGTACTGCCTTCCCAGTGGGGTGGGGAAGGCAGAAGCTCCACCACCCTGCCCCCCCCAAAGGACACCCCCCAAAGCACCTTCCCCCCCCCACTAGCCTGCCCATGATGGGGCAGGGAATGTTCACCTGCAGGCCAGAGGAATGGTGCTGGCCTCCCTGACGGAGTTTTGGGGACTCCTTCTACCTCCCCTGTCTAGCAGCCAGCCCCCCCCGCCCCGTCCTTGTGCAAGGCAGCTCTCCAAGAGCAGAGGGAACGCGAAGGAGCTGTGCCTGCACCATCCCTGGGGCCGTTTGCCCCTGGCCCCAATCCTTTTCAGGCCAGGAATGAGTCTGCCAGAACAGATGGCAGAAGAGAGCGTTCCCTGAGCATGGGCAGGGGGCTTTCTGTTCCCTGTCACGACAGCCGGAGAAGAGAGAGGCGTGCCCTTTCCTTGGCCACCAAAGAGGAGACGACGCCTGCCTGCTGTGCGTCCTTGAGCAGGAAGGGGGAGCGCAGGGTTTCCCCCCTGGCTGGGGCCCCTCCCAAGGGAAAGGTGTTGCCCACATCTTCCTCGCATGCGGAGGAGGGGCAGGTCTTGCACCAGACGGCTGCAGGCTGGAGTGGAGTTTGCCATCCTGGCGAGGGCACCGCTGTCTCACGAGGACGGACGGACTTCTTAGGGCGAGGACTGGGAGGGCCGTCTCTGAGCCAGACCTGCTCCTCCCGGCAGCAGCCCAGCCCAGCCTCTGCCACAAGGTGTCTCAGGTGCAGATGGGCCGGACGGGGCGTGGGGGGGGAGCACGGACGGACGGATGGACGGGCTGGGGCAGTGGAGTCCTCCTCACAGCTGTGCTCACTGTGCACCCACAAGTGGGACCAGAGCCTCAGAGGTCATCTGGGCTCTCCTGGAGGCAGTGGCATTTTTACAGGGATGGCAAAGCTCTAATATAAGTTTTACAAGAAGCCTTACCTTGCAGTGGAAATCACTCCTCTCCTGCACCGTTTTAGCCAATCTTGGCGTTGCTTACTGGCTACAGCAGCAAGGGAGAGGAGGGATTTACACGACAGGGTAAGGCTTCTTGCAAAACTTAGAGCTTTGCCATCCCTGTAGAAACGCCTCTGCCTGGAGGGAGTCGCAAGAGTTGGCCCCCAGCACACCTAAGAGGCCCAGCAGACCCCCTTGGGGTGACTGGACGCTCAGTCATTCCATAAAGACTGTGCGGTTCAGCTTTGTGTGACCCTTCAGAAGCCTCCAATGTCTCATCCACAAGTGCCTCCAGAAAATCCCCTTTGCCAACTCCTTTGTCTCCCTGTGCCCAGACGTTTGTCCCTGTGAGCCGTTTCCAAGGCCCTCAATGGCCAGTCTTCTCTAGAGGAGAGGGACTCTTTCTGTCCTGTGCCCAGATTATTCTCTCAGCCACTAACCAATTTATAGCAACGTTACGCTTTGTAAACTCATCCCAGCGACACAGTTTAACAAGCGCTCAGCCAGTCTGAGGATTCCTGCAGCCAAACCACCCATGATGGTTTTGCTTTAGGGCATCTATCCATGTGCCATGGATCGGTGCCATGGATCGGTGCCCCAGTGCTTCCGACAGTCAAAAACATGGATGTTCCTCCTCCCATCCAAGGCTGATTTTGCACCAGCTTCTTTTGAAGAAGCTCAGTATGGGATAAAAGATGCTTTAATACCACCGTGCATTTGCCTCTCTTGCGTCCGTAGCCAAGTGCCCAGATCACAAACTCTGAAGGGCGTCAGGGAGGCCCTGCTGGAGGGGCCACATCGATTCTGGCGGGTCCTGTTTTCCCGAGTGGGCCTCCAGCTGCCTCTAAGGAGCCCACCGGCAGGAGAGGAGGTCTCCATGGGCTGCATTTGGGGTAGAGCAAGTCCTTCCCCCAAGGCTGCAGCGCACCACATGGGGCAGCCCCAAGCAGAGCCTGGGGGGAGGGGGGGAGGGGGGAAACGGCACATGAGCCCAGTCCCCAGTGCACAACGTGCCCAGCTCTTGGGCTCCCTGGCGAATAGGGAAGGGAGGTTCTTTCTCCAAGAGGCCCACGTCCAACCTGGTGGCTTCATGGCACCTTCTTAGTTCTAGGCCCTGGCAGAGCAGAGGGGGTGGCGTCAGGAGGAGCCCTCCTCCCATCCCCCAAATGCAGCACATTGTGGCGCATCCTCTCAGGAGAGCACTGACCAACACTCAGCGCAGCGCCACCTGCCTGCCCAGGAAAGCTGCTTCAAACACCAGGGATGTGCTGTCCGGAGACTGCCCTGCATCCCTCCTCAACGGGCATCTGCATTTCAGCATCGAGGCGGGAGAGACGGGCTCTCGTGCCAACACACACACAATGTCGCTCGGGGGGGGCTGGAAGTCCTGCCCCTGCCCCTCCGAGTGCCCCGCAGCTGCCTCTTTGGAAGACTTCCACCTGCCCAGTGGTGGGCCTGGAGCCAGCCTCAAACTGGCACTGGCACTGGAGGTTCAGCCTGCCCAGTACTGCCAGGCTGCTGAAAGGCCACCTCCAGCTGCCTGGTCTTCCGGATTGGCCCCTGCTCTTGGGCACCTGTGTGGCTCCAGGTATCCCCCCCCAAAGATACTTGGCTCTGAGCTGCCAGGGCTCTGCAGGCACCTGGGAGATGTTGCCCAGCAGGTGAGGGCGAGCCGCTGCAGAGGCTGCGAGGCAAGGAAGGGGCTGGGGCTGCAGGCCGGGCAGGGCTGGCTCGGCCAGAGAAGCGACTTCCCCAAGGCCCGTGGCCAGGAGGAACTGCAGCTGCTGTGGCGACCGCAAGGGGTGCCCCTGCCACAGGCTACTCAGTGCCTCACTTTCTGCTGTGCACTTTTGGAGCCCCCTGGGCAGAACCGGTGGTCCAGGGGGCAGTGCTGAGCTGGGTGGGCCAGGCTAATCTCAGCTGGCCGGGGAGGGTGCTCTGGGCCAGAGTGCTGCCACTGATGCCAGGCTGGTCTGGGGAGTGCCACCCCCACACGCCTTCCCTTGGCCCAGTGCTCTTGGCAGAGGTCCAGGCTTCTCCTACGGCCTTTGCTGGTATCGCTTACGCTCAGTGGGAATAATCCCCAGAATTAGCTGCGGCACAGAGCGGCTTAGTCTGGAAGCTGCGGGGGAGGCAGGAGAGGCAGTCGTGGAGCAGCCAACAGGCGGCCCCCGAGCCAGTGAGCAGCCCATGCGCAGGACCCCACACACACACACACACAGCAACATAGCCTGTGCAACACTCACTTGGGACACGCCAGCCTGGAGGGCAGCTGAGGGCAGCTGAGGGGACCCGTCTCCAGCCTGGACACTGAGGCCAGAGCAGCACCAGGCCCAGCGCTGTTGGCAGTGGCTTCCTGGCACTGCAGGATGGGCTGACGCAGCCACTGAAACACTGAGGAAGGCGCCCTGAGCCCCAAAGAAGTGCCCCGCGAGAGTGGCACAGAGGGCAGAGGCAGCCTGAGTGCAGCCGGCCCAGGAGGAGTCAGGCAGAGGCCTGGTGACGGAGGAGGGGGGGTGGAGCCTGAGGCTCTCTAGTGCCAGGCTGATGCCAGGGGAAGCAGAACCCCACCCCCACCCCACCCCCGGCAGAGCACAGGAAGGTTTTCAGGCCTTGTGTGTTCCAGATTCACCGCCTGAAAACTCTGGAGCCCTTTTTTGCTCAGCCCTCAGTCAGTGCACACCTTCCTTTCTCCCCCACCCCCAATACAAATGTATAGTCCTCGTGGCTTTGGTGCTCCATCCATCCAAACTGTGCCCAGTAACAGCCGAGAGGTCAGAGCGAGGTGGGGGCGCTTGCAAGTTGCTCAGCTCCTGGCATGGAGGAGACGCTGTCTTTCCCCGCATGGCTGGTGGCAGCCATGTTGACTCTTGACGGTTGTTGAACCTAGGAAAGGTCAGTCAGGAGTTGCTTGGTAACTTCTCTGTGGCCTGGTGCCCACAGCAAGCCCACAACTGGCGGGTGAGCTCTCACCCTCTCTCTTTTCTGCAGCCTGCTGCGTAACCATCTTTGTGCACAAGCCGGCCTGGACTGACGTTTGGGAGACCAGGGGACCTCACCATGAAGACTCTGCTGCTGCTGCTGCTGCCACCCTTCCTGGTGGAAACCTGTCTGTCCTCCTTGGTTCCAGGTGAGGAACGTCTGAGCACATGCACCTGGGTGGGTGAAATCCCAAGCTCTGGAGACTGAGGTCCCGATCCTATCCAACGTTCCAGCACTGATGCAGCTGCAACACAGTTTCAAGGAAAAGGAACAAATGTTCATTAGGATAAGGAGGCTTCCATGCCCGCCCTCCCACAGCAGGGCACAGGGCACACCCCATTGGCACAGCTGCATCAGCACTGGAAAGCTGGACAGGATTGGGCCCTGAGACTCCTTGGGCCCAAAACATGTTGCTCAGAGAGAGAGAGAGAGAGAGAGAGAGAGAGAGAGAGAGAGAGAGAGA
>JAJKFI010000091.1:2171258-2288715 GCA_029204185.1 Lerista edwardsae
GAGAGAGAGAGAGAGAGAGAGAGAGAGAGAGAGAGAGAGAGAGAGAGGCCCCCAGAGCCACCTCTACTACCCATGGCCAGGTGCAACAACCACAGTTTGTCCAAGAGTTTGGGGAAGCATCTCAAAAACACAACAGGCTCAAAACTGCCTGTCTGCAGCAAGCCACACCCCTCCCCCGGTCATTGGCTAAGCACTGGTGATGTTAAGGAAAGCTCATACATGCGTTTATTTTAGGGTAGTCCTCCATCAAAGTTTACACAAAGTTTTGACACCAGCCAATCTGTTTATAAAGAGTAGCGCAATACAAACCAGAGGAGCAAGAAAACACAGAAGCCGGCTAAAAACAGGTCAAAGATGGCGAAGAAGCAGAAGAGAGGAGGTGCTTCTGTCCTTAGCGGCAGGTGTCAGCACGGGAATGTTGACAAGTAGCACAACTCTGTGAGAGAAGTGGCAGGACAGTTCACTGGCTGCAGCCTCATCACCACCTTGCATTTTCCACTAGCGCCTGGGGCAGAGCCCTGGAAGCCTATTGCGTTAATGAGTGCCCCAGCATGGATAGCTACACCTGCAAGGGCACGGGTGATGGTGGGCAGGGTGACAGAGCTTCTACAGGGGGTAATGATGACTGCTTTGCCCTCCTTGTTCACCCCCTCCTCGGTTGTCCCAATCCTAGAAAAGGAGAAGGACCCCACGTTCTGGAGGCAGCATGCGCAGCAGACACTGAGAGATGCTCTGAAGCTACAGGAGCTCAACACCAATGTGGCCAAGAACATCATCCTCTTCCTTGGGGATGGTGAGTGCTGGGGGGGGGAGACGGGGGGCAGGGCGAGGAGGCAACCTAGTCCATCCTGCCAAGGCCGTTGGAGGCAGGTGCCCATACTGGCGCCGTCACTGCTGCGCCTGCCAGTAGCACAGCAAATGGGAGGCAGTCTGCCCGGGGCACGCAGGCTGGCAATGCCACTGGGGCCTGCTGTCGTCCAGATGCCGAACTTCCTCCCTCTCCAAGAACATGCGGAGGGAAGGCCTGTCTGTCTGGGGAGAGGCTGGAGGCAGAGCACACCGCAGCAGGCCTTGTGCCTGTCCTGCCCGTGGCCTGGCTGGTGGCAGCTGGTGGGGCATGTGCCTGGGGCGGGGCAGGGCAGGCGAGCTTCCTGGAGCCAGGCCCTTCAGTCGCAGGATCTGGATGTTCCACTTTCAGTCCTCCTGCCCCTCGCAGGAATCTCAACTTGGCAGCCCACTCCTTCCTTCCTTCCCCCCTCCCTTCCCCTTTGCTGCTGCATAGCTAGAGGAGGCCGTGGGAGGAAGTGCTGGTCACCAGCTCACCACCCCCACCGATGGATGGGACTGGCAGGCCATTCCCTCCCCGCCACATCAGCCTTGGCCAAAGAGACCCAGGCAGGTGTGCTGGGAAAAGCAGCCGAGCCCAGAGTGGCTGGTGGCCTCCTAGACGTCAGCCCCTCCCCCCACCCCGTGGCTCGGCAGGGCCCCAGCCAGGAATTGGGCTCTGCCTGGCCTGCAGGCTTCTGCCTGCCAACCGGGGGGGGGGCTGCTGGAGTCCTGAGGCCTGCCAGAGGTGTGTGGGAGGGGGCTCCCATCACCCCACCCAGAGCCACAGGAGGCACCACGTCTCTGACACAAGTGGAAGTCTGCCAGGAAGCTGGCCTGGGCCTCACTCGATGCGGCAACGCTCCAGCAGCCCGTGCCAGAGTCCTTCCTGGTGCCTGTGGGGTGCTTGACGGTGGCAGTGGGGTGCTGGAGAAGCCAGCTGGACGGGGGTTGCAGGCTGGAAGCCTCCTGGGGCAGGGACCTTCCGCCGGCCCCAGATCACCGGGTGCCGATGCTGCCCCAGGGCAGGTCCCAGGCTGGCACTGGCCCAGCTGTTGCCAGGGGCTGAGCCGGGCTCTCCTGCTGCAGGCATGGGGGTCTCCACGGTGACTGCCGCGCGCATCCTGAAGGGCCAGCTGCAGAATGGAACTGGGGAGGAGAGCCTGCTGGAGATGGACCGCTTCCCCTTTGTGGCGCTGTCCAAGGTAAGGGGCTGCCTCCTGCCGGGACTGGGCCGGGCAGGCCGTGGGCGGGCCTGTCTCCGGAGGCTCCTCGTCGCCACCTCCCCAGCCCCAGGAACTCACTCAGGGTAGTGCCAGGAAATGCTTGGCCAGTTCAGAACTTGCTGGCTTGGGGTGAGAGCGAACTGGTCGCCTCCTCCTCACCCTGCCCCCAGCACCAGCCTTGTGCCCGAGGACTCCCTGCCTCTGACTCGGGAGCCGCCCCACAGTGCAGTCCGCATGTGCAAAGCGACACATGCACTGACGTGTGAGGCCCGTGGCCAGTTGGTGCACTTTGCACGTGTGGAAGGCGCTCTGGGTCAGGTGCAGCCTGGTACTTGGAAGCGAGCCCTTGGGCTCGGTGGGATTGCTCAGGCGTAGGCATGCCTAGGCCTGAGCTGTAACTGCTGCCCAGGACTATTTCAGGGCATCCTCTGTGCCTTTTTCTGCTCCTTGAGAAAGTTGTTGCCGGGCACAGCTCCTGCCTCCCAGCCAGGCCCTTGTTCCAGGAGCTGAAGCCCTCCTGAAGAAGAAGGTGCTGTGGAGCATGGACAGAGACCAGCCTGCGCAATGCAGCCACAGAGGAGGCCAAGCTGCCAGGGCAAGCTCCCCCCTCAGCCTCACCCACCCCAAGCACGTCCCCAGAGGCCCCTGCCTGCCTTGGGTGGTCCTCGGACACATTCAGCGGCTCAGCCTGCAGTCCCTTTAAATCCCTGGGCAGGAAGTCCTGAGGGTGGCAGCAGCAGTGCCAGGTGGGCTCCCTGGGGACAGCGCCCCCCTCCCGGTCACACCGCAGCAGAGAAGGGGGCTCCACGGCTGGCACGCTCCCCACAGGGCTGGGGACGGCAGGAGCAGGATGCCAGGAGCAGCGAGGCTGAGTGGCCTGGCAGAGATGCTGGAGGACAGACCTGCGCACGGAGCGTGGGCACGGCAGGCCTGGCACAGCCAGGAGCCCATGCCCGGGGGCAGGTCTGGGTGGCGAGGCAGAGCGTCCCTGTTCCGTTCCCAGGGCCTCTGAGCCGTGCTGCTGCCAGGCGGGACCTGAGCTGCCAGGTGCCAGCCCCTTCCAGCCCAGGGCAGGTCTGTGCGTGCCCAGCGGGAAGCAGGAATGGCCCTCTGGCCCCAGCAGTGCCACGCCTCCCAGGCAGGGGTGGCTGCTACCACCAGCCAGGCACCTCCTGCCCAGACTGCTCTCCCTGGCCAGGTTCTGCCCTGCGTGCGACCGCTGTGACTTGCGGGGGGGGGGGCAGCCGGACCGCCTGCTGGTCCCGTCCAAGACCAGAACCGGGAGAGCTGCCACCTTGGTCGACAGAGTCAACAGGAGGGCAGTGCTTGCAGGGGACGGGGGGGGGGGGGGGCCGAAACCCGGGGGGCCCCCAAACCGCCCGTGCGGGCCGCCCCCCCCCCCCCCAGGGAGTCCTACAACGCCAGCAACCTCTGGGACCCCGTCCCGTGGAACAGAGGGAGGTTTGCCTGTGGGCACAGCTGGCCTTGTGCAATGCAAAATGTTTTTGCTGAGGGGGTGCTTCCCCCCCCCCCAACAGGCCCCTCTCACCGGCATGAGCCGCAGCAGCAGCAAGGCAACTGGCCAAACTGCCCTAAGGCCAGCCCTGCCTGTGGGGCACTTCCTGTGGTGGTGCCGAGGGGGGAAAGGCCCCTTTTGGCGTGCGCGTCTCCTTGGAGGACCGCTGGCTCTGCGGGTGGAGCGGCTCAGGCAATGGGTCCCTCCAGGAGCCTCTGGTTGGGCCGTCTGCCGGAGCCCGTCTCCACAGGGAGCTGCTCACGCAAGGCAGCTGCGGCTGTGCTGAGTCTCGCTTCTCTCCCGCAGACCTACAACACCAACGCACAGGTCCCCGACAGCGCCGGCACTGCCACAGCGTACCTGTGTGGGGTGAAGGCCAACGAGGGCACCCTCGGGGTCAGCGCGGCTGTGACACGCTCCCACTGCAACACCACCAAGAACAACGAGGTCACCTCCATCCTGAAGTGGGCCAAAGAGGCAGGTGAGCCGGCGGCTGGTGCCACGACTGTGCTGGGCAAGGGCCTGGCCTGGCCACCTCTTCCCCCGGCCTCTGGCCCAGTCCCAAGCCCTCGGCACAGCCCACAGGGCAGGAGCTTCGCCAGGGGACCGCAGGCCTTCACCTCCCTCCGCCGGGCCTGTGGCTCCTGTGCCGGATGGCGGGGCGTCCACTCTGGAGGCAGGGACCTCTCTTCTGACTGTCCCTGGGGCATCCTGGAGCTGGGTGGGTGTCCCAGAGACAGTCGGGCCTGCCTCACTCCCAGCGTGTGGCGCCAGGGAGCATTCGCTTTGCAAGCGGCGTGTCAGGCGGGCCGGGCTGCCTGCCCCGCCCCGCCCCGCCCCGCCCCGCCCCCTCCTTGCCGCTGTGGGGTCATGAACTGCCGGGCCTTCCGGGGTCAGAGCAGGGCCTGAAGGTCAGTTCCCGGCTGCACTGCTGAAGGTCACCTTTTGTCTCTGCGGGGCTGTGTGTTTGGGTTGGCGAGAGCAGGGTGGAACCTCCCGCAGCCGCAGGCAGGGACTGGGCTCTCCCTGTACTGGGCGAGGCCAGTTTCCGGGAGGAGAGCAGAGAAGCAGGTCTGTCTGTTCCGCCTGAACAGAGCCACTTCTCAGCCTCGCAGCGGCAGATGGAGCCGCCCGTCCCGCCCAGGCCGGTCACGGCGACACTTGCTCGTTGCAGGCGGATCGAGGCTGGGTGCACAGCGAGCCCTGTGCCCAGGGAGCTGGGGATTGCTCCGTGTCATCTGGGCTCTGCAGGTCACCTGGGCACAGGTGCTGTCCCGTCAGCCATCCGGGTTCTAGAGACGAGGCCCGGCTCCTCGCAGACTTTGCCTTCCACGCAGCCTGGGTCCGAGCCTCCGCCTGGGGGGAGGTGCAGAGGGACCCTCAAGCAGAAAGGCGTCTTTAGCGGCCAGCCTGGAGGGTGGCGACGCTCTCGTCTGTCACATGGGACCCGGGCAGGATCTGGCCTGGGAGCAAACCTAGCTGGTTTGCCAGAAGGGGGGCCGTTGCGCCCCAAGTTTCCTGGTTTCGTGCACCAGTTTCCCTTGAAACCCCACTTGTGGAGACCCCTGGATCTGCCCCGAGAAAGGACGTCGGGCTTTACGGAGGCTGACTGACTTTGTCCACGGGGGCCAGAGCAGACCTGGACTCGGGATAGGTTTGTGCAGTGCCGGCAGGAAGCAGGAAGTTCACGTTTCCACATTTTTCAACGGGACACACACCACAGAGTTTGCCTGGACCACCAGGGGAGGGCCAGGAGAACGAAGCCCCGGGGCTTGGGCTGCGAGCAGAACGGGTCGGTCAGAAGGTGCACCATTGCAGGCGCACACCTATTTCCTGGAGCCACAACTTCCATTCGCCCCCATTTTTCAACCAACACATAATTAGAAGGGCCATGCCAGGCAAACGTTGCCCTCTGGGAAGTGCCCTGCTGTGCTTGCTGCGGGAGCCCTCACGCCCCCCCCCCCCAAGCCGGAAGACGAAGCCTGGAAAGGCTTCAGCCGTTGCCCAGAGTGCAGCCATCGAGGTGGCCGTCCTGCCCCGGAGCCCCTCACTTCGGCGGGAACTGGGAACCGCGGAACCGAGAACTCCGAGGCTGAGGAAGTTCAGGTCAGTGTCTGGCCTTCCAGGTGCCCAGACGCTGTGGAGTGTCTTCTCGCCCGCTTGCAGCAGTGCCAGGGCTCTTGGTCGCACGGCCTTGAGCCTGTCTTTCCGTGGGTCAGAGGGGTTCACGTGGAAGCAGGCCTGGGCTTCCCCTGGAGGGACAGGCTCCGGCTCCCGTCACAAAGGGGGCTTGTGCTGGGCCCTGCCCTACACGCGGTGTCCCAGTGGCGTTTCTGCAGACTGAGGGGGGAGAGGAAGGAAACGGGGAAGGAGCAGGCAGGGGGATCCTGGATGGGGACAGAGCTCAGTTGTTCTTCAGGGATGCCGCGGGAAGCCCCGGAGGCATGAGCTGGACTCTGGCGCTCAGGAACACGAGAGGCTGCACGTGTTTACCCAGCCGGGTTGGTCGCCTTCTGGAAGGGCAGCATGTCATGCCTGCCTGCCCCCCCCCCCCGGCCTGGCCTGCCTGCTCCTTGTCCGCAATTTGAGAGGCATTGACCTGGGCGGGAACGGCTGGTGGTGGTGCTTGGCTCTGCGATGGAGCCTCCTGCCCGCCTGGTTTCCTCTCGTGACTCAGCCCCCCTCGCCCCCTGTGCCGCGTACAGACACTGGCAGAGCGGAGACCAGGCCAAGCCCCCTGCAGGGACCGCTTCCTGGCCAGGACTGACGGCTCCGTTCCTTTCCCTCTCCTCTGGCACCAGGCAAGTCCGTGGGCATCGTCACCACCACACGAGTGAACCACGCCACCCCCAGTGCCGCCTACGCACACTCGGCTGACCGGGACTGGTACTCGGACAACGAGATGCCCCCCGAAGCGCTCCAGCAGGGCTGCAGAGACATCGCCTGGCAGCTGTTTGACAACATCCCGGACATCGAGGTGAGGGGCCTGCTGGGCGAGCCCCGACACGTCCGGGCAGAGATGCTTTGAGTGGCCGTCAGTCCGGGGCTGCCCGCTTGCCATGCTGGGGCTCTGGGGGGGGGGGCTGGGAAATGGCTGGCCCGCCAAGATCAGTGTCACCTCCTCCGAGTGGCAGAGAGAGCGGCAGCCTCTCCCCACGGCTCAGGCCGAGAGGGGCCTTCGCCAGCCCCCACCCCCAGAGGTGTCCTGGAAGGAAAGGACGTCAGACAGGTTGTGCTGCAGCAATTCCTGTCACCCCCCCTCCCACCGTTTCCCTCCAGGACAGTGGGAATGTCCAGAGAGCCAAACTCCCAGCAGCCCCTACTGCTGGCTCATGGAGGACACGCTCCTCCACTCCTCCTCCCAGGAGACATGGCTGACACACGTGGTGGGCCCCCTGTTTTGCACCCTTGTGTGCGTGCGTGCATGCAGTGGAGCTGTCGCTCCAGCAGCAGCAGCCTTGGGTCTTGTGTCCTCATGCGCCTGCAAAGGCAGCTCCCCTCCACCAGCCTGGAGCCCAGCACTGGCAAGGTGGCTGCCCTTCAGGTCCATGGACAGTTGGGTCAGGCTGAGCAGCTCCCCAGACCCTGCAGGATGAGTCCCCTTGAACGTGAGACAGGGAGGGCAGGAGCCGTGTTCTGGACCGGCACGGACAGTTAGGCCTGGCCAAGCGTGACCTTCCAGTTTTCGGCTGGTGCCTCCTGCTGGCCTCTTGGTCTGTGGCGGAGAGGCAAGGAGGGTGCCAGGCAGAGCACTGCCCACCCCAGCCGCCTCCCTCTCTCCCCTGAGGGCTGCCAACACGCCAGGATGGGCCAAGAGCCTTCAGGAATCAGCAGCAACCTCCAGGAAGTGCCTGAGGACCAGTTTTGTCTCTCCTCCTTCTCCCGTCCCTGGCAGCAGTTTCTGACACCCTGACCTGACTGAAAAGAAACTCCCCGGCCCAGCTTCAGCCAGAGCCAGCACCTGGCCAGTCCCGCACCGCCCCCCCCGCCTGCATGTCCAAGTACAGGGAGTGATCTGAGGTGGGGAGGGGGGCTCTGGCCCACCCAACTCCGATGTGGCCCCTGACTCTGAAGGGGAAGTTCTGCACTTCCAGGTTTGGCCACAGCAAGTGAGGAGGGAGGGCCCTTGCACAGTGGGCACAACACCAATCACTGGGGCTCGTGTCGGAGGGTGGCTGGAGGGAGACGGCGATGGGGGGGGCAGCAGCAGATGGGGGGCAGCCCCCTGGAGCCCTCGCAACTGCTGCTGATGCAGCCTGTGCCAGCCAGCCTCAAGGACAGCCTGGCCCCGGGGGTGGGGGTGGGGGAACAATGATGCTCTCCCTCCCCTGAACTGCCTGCCCCGTGAGCTCTTTTCTGTCCCCTCAGCATGCCCGGAGACGTCTTGGGGAGGGGAGGGGGCTTCAGAAGTCCCCCTCCCCCACCACCCTCAGTGATGCAGGGGGGCTTCCAGGGGGTGACCTTAAGGGCCTGGGTGTGGCTCATGCAAGGGTGCTGGATGGCACCCGCTGGCTGCAAGAGAGGCGGGCCAGGATCCGAGAAGGTCTGCCCCCTTTCCCCAAGGCAGTGCCTTCAGTGGCCGGCTGCTGCGAGTGCCTGGCCACGAGACCCGACAGCTTGGCTGGGCCCCGAGAAAGTCCGTCCTCGCTCTGGCAAGGGGTTCAGAAGACAGACGGCCTCCCCCTTCACGGAAGCGCCTCGCCTCGCCTGCCCCCTCGCCTGCTCCTTTTGTCTTCCCAGTTAGCAACGTTGTTTCATAGTCTGGTTGTTTCATAGTCTGGGCGGCGGAGAACAAAAATGCTGAGCGACACCCCCAGCTGCAGGCCCCTCCCCCCGTGGCCTTGAGCCTGGCGCTCGTCAAGAGGAGGAGGAGGAGGAGCCGTGCTGGGGCCACAGCGGCTGCCGGCTCCCTTGACTCAGAGCCCACAGACGGGGTGGGGGGAGGAGAACAAAGGAACAGCCCATTTGGAGGCAGAGAAAGCCTGAAAAGCCAGGAGGTAGATAAAGGGATTCTCTCACACTCACGTGGGGGCGGGGGGAGAGCCCCATCTGGGTCTTGCTGGGTTGTTTTAAAGGGGCCACATCCAGTGGACACATTTCCTCACAGAAGAGCCAGCAGCAGTACCCCGCTGGGGCAACAGGGTTTCTTGCTGCCCCCCCCTCTCTCCCAGCTCCAATGCAGAGGAGGCCTACAGTCAATGTTCCCACGCCACATGATCCCATCACTCTGTGGCAGGGAGCAAACCCCACCCCCCTCTCCATCCCCACCGGGGACTGCCACACAAACCCCCCAGCCCAGCACAGCCAGGGTTCCTCACCAGTCCCGGGCTCAGACGTTCCATGCAAGGCTGGCAGCTCCTCCCGTTTCCCAGGCCTGTCCTCGAGTCCTTCTGGAGCAGACAAATGCCCCCCCCTTGGCTCTGTGCTGGCCGCCTCCCTCCCTCCGCCAGCCTCCGCCTCTGTTAATTGTCCTTGATGGGAAACACCCTCCAGCTGGGCCCAGGGTCTGAGTGCTGGCAGGATCCCCACCCTTCCTCCCTCGGAGACCAGCCCCGTGTTTTGAAACTATGTTTTGAAAGCTTCCCGTTTAATTTGCAGCCCAGTCCTAACCAAGTGGGGCGCGCACTGCCCTCTGCCCTGGAGGCTGGGACCCTGAGCCCAAGCGTCACTGACAGCCTCCCCTTCTGGGCCCTGGCCAGGCAGGCGGTGCCCGGGTGAACCATGGCTGTGCTCAGGGGGGCCTCCTGGAGCTGGTGGGTGCAGAGAATGGAGTGGCTGGGGGTGGGGATTGCCCCCCCCCTCAGGCCTGATGGCGAGAGAGACAGAGCACCACTGCTGCTTGCAGCAACCGCCCAGGCTGCCAATGTGCCATCTCCGTGCCCAGCGTTTGAAGGCCAGGGCAGGACAGTGCCCCTTTCCAGAAAGGGGGCAGAGCGCAGCTTTGCAGAGGCCTTCATGGTTCATGGCAGACGCAGTCCAGAGTCAGGGTGAAGAGAAGCGTGACAAATGCAGCGGGATGTGCGTCAATCTTTTATCTGGGCCACTGTTACACCACACACCCCTTCAGGGCATCTGATGCCAGCTGGCCCCCACGCATCCCAGAAGGTCAAGTGATGCCTCTTCTCTAGGCACAGTGCAGAGGGGACAGTGCCCCCTGCTGATGCATTTGTGCCAGCTGCTCTGGGGTGTCCACCTGCCTTACATGGACCCCTTCCTTCTTAGGGCTCCTAATCCACCTACAGCGGGGGGGGGGGGAGTCAGCAGCCGGGGCCCCAGCAGCAGGGAACTTCCCCATGTGCCATTCTGCAAACGAGCCCACCCGACTTCTGGAGTTGCTCCAATGCCAGGAGCCTCGCTTCTCACTGTCTGCACTTCCATCCGCCTACGTACGTAGCCTCTTTGTGAAGGCTGTTCTCCACTTTGAGGAGTCTTGTGAAGGGGAAAGCAAAAGGACTAAGAGGGGGAGAGAGGAGCTCCTTTGCCAGCAGCTGCTCAGGGAGCCTCCTGGAGCTGGTGGGGGCAGAGAATGGAGTGGCTGCGAGTGGGGATTGGCTCGGGCCAGTTTGTGCAGCCCCCGTGCCCAGCTTCTTGGGGTTCGCTGCAGTCTTTGAAGCTGTCCACACAAACAGAAGCCTGCTTGGACAGAAGATCCAAATTGCTGCCGTTTAGGAGGTTGGTAGCATTTTTCAGACTTAAAAACGAATCTTCCGTGCCTCTCAAGAGGCCATTAACATAATGAATACAACACGAACTACACCCCCAGGGGAGGAATTCCAACTGGAGCAAAATGGAGTGATTCAGTGACTCAGTTGTGTTGCCATGCGGGGGGGGGGGAGTCCGCAGAAGCCCCTGAAGCCTTCAGCCCTGTGAAGGCTCACCAGAGCTCTGGATTCCCAGTCGGGCTCCATCCGGATAGTTGTGGATTTCTCATCTAGGAAGCCTCTCTCCCCCTCTCTCCCGCTCTCTCCCCCCTGACAGGTTCTGAAAGCAGAGGGTGACTGGGGGGTTGGGGGGTTGGGGAGCAACAGCTGCACTCCCTGCCAGGGAACTGGAGGTTCTGCAGTGGAGGTGGCAGGCAAAATCTGGGCCAGAGGTGGGCCAGAACATGAGGGGCACGAGGCCAATGGCAGCCTGCCACAGATCCCCCAGATGCGCCTGAGTCCACCGCAAGGACTCCAACTCCAACTCCAGCTGCTGGCCGGCACCAGGAGGCTCCCTCCCAGGCAGCCACTGGCCCAGGCAGCAGCCGCTGGGGAGGTGTTTGGTTGGCTGCCGCGTCCACAGCGCCCCAGCCACACTGTGGTTTGAGGGCAGCGGTTGGGTTTTGTGCCCTTTGCGCTGCTGGCATCATCCACGGGAACCAGGCACCGCACTCCCCCCAGCGTAAATAAATAGCAGGCTGTTTGTTCTCTTGAAAATAACTCCCGAAGCACAAACAGCTGAATCTGCTATTTAAGCTGCTTAATAGGCCCCTTTTAAACATAATTTTAACTGTGTTCCTGGGCTGGAAATAATTACATGGTGGGCAAGCCAGTTCTGTTTTTGAAGCAGATCTGTTGGTGAGCTATTGATTTTTTCCCCTCATTGCTGGGACTGCCTTATGACTCACCTCATAGATCCAGGAAGGGGCCTAAACCACTGACTGAACACACTTGGGGCAGGGGAAGGTGCCCCCCAGAGGCAGGCCAGCCACATGGAAACATTGACCCGGCTGGGCAAGGAGCCTGCGGGGGGGGGGCAGCCTAGGCAGCTACTGGGAGAGCCTCTTCAGCCCAGCTGGCAAAGGGGGCTGTCTGACACGTGAGCTGCATTTCCGCCTGGCCACTTCGGATCGAGCCCAACTGCAGCTTGGCTGTGCCCAGACAGACGCGTAGCATTTTTCCCGTTCATGCCAAGCAGGAGGGCCCTGGCAGAATGCGAAGGTATCCCCGCAAGGCTCGTCTGGGTGACCTGCGGGCGGCTCTGGGTCTGGTCACCACGTCAGTTCCAGGTGTCCCCACCGCACCTGCGCCTGCTCTGCACTTCCTTCAGGGCGAGGGCTGTGGCTCTGGGGAGGGTCCCCGAATCAGCCTGGGCTACTTCTGCAGGAGGGCTTGGCCCTCAGCACAGATAGCCCGGGGTGAGTGGACAGAGCCCCCACTCAACGGAAGGCAGGCAGGCAGCCCCCCCCCCGTCCTGCAATGCACCTGGCAGCGAGCCACAGCCTTTGCCACGTGCTGTTCCCGCCCCGGGCTGGTGGAGCTGCCGCTTCTCCCTCTCACCTGTGCTCCAGGTGATCCTGGGTGGCGGCCGGAAGTACATGTATCCCAAGAACACCAGTGATGTGGAGTACCCAGACGACGAGAAGTCCCGGGGCACTCGGCTGGACAACAGGAACCTGATCCACGTTTGGAAGGAGAGGAAGCCCAGAGAGAAGGTGAGGGCCGTGCTCAGGCTGCCTGCTGTGTGCGGGACTGAGGCGTCTGCCGCAACCGCTCCGGTCTCTTCCTCCGCTGTGAGGGCCTCTCCCTGTCCCTCCTCCAGAACGCTCACTACGTGTGGAACCGGGCAGACCTGATGGGCCTGGAGCTGAGCCAAGTGGACTACCTGCTGGGTGAGTCTCTTGCTGATGGTGGAAGCTGGACTGGGGTGAGTTCTGTGCCGCCAGGAAGACCAAGAGGAAGCCCAAAGCTCTGGGCTGTGCGACCCAAGCAGCCCCCTCCAGTCCTGCGCAGAAACACGGTCCGTGCGAAACACACTGCCAAGCCTGTGCGGGGGATCAGGGCCTGAGCGAGGCACGAGCAGCTCCTGGGGGCCACTCACAGGCTGCTTGTCCTTCACAGGCCTCTTTGAGCCAGTCGACATGATGTACGAGCTGAACAGAAATCACGAGACTGATCCTTCCTTGCCAGAAATGGTGGAGGCAGCCCTCAAGGTCCTCCAGAGGAACCCCCGGGGGTTCTTCCTCCTGGTGGAAGGTGAGGGCCGGAGGAGCCAAAGGCATCACTGCTCCTGGGTGCTGAGTCTGAGGCCAACTGTTGCTGGCCCGTGACAAAAGGTCTTGTGCCAGGGTGGCCTCTGGGCAGTGCCAATGCAGGGTGGCTTGAGGGAGAGAGAACTGGGCGAGGGCGGTGGGGCCTGTCCTCGATTGGCCGCCGGTCTCTAAAGAGACCTCCGTGTTCCCCATTTCAGGCGGAAGGATCGACCACGGTCACCACGAGGGGAAGGCCAAGCAAGCCCTGCACGAGGCGGTCGAAATGGACCGAGCCATTGGCCTGGCTGGCCGCATGACCTCTTCCCAGGACACTCTGACGGTGGTGACAGCTGACCATTCCCATGTTTTCACCTTTGGGGGCTACACTCCCCGTGGCAATTCAATTTTTGGTATGTTTAATCAACACCAGTTGCCGCTTAGAGGCTGTATCGACAGGCCACAGAATGCCCCCGGAGCCCCAGTGGGGTCTGGACTTGGCCAGAGGGTTCCTCAAGCATCAGCTGCTTGGAGGCCCCTTTCAGCTTTGCCTGCTGATGCTCCTTCTGGTGGTTGTGGACTGAGAAGGTGGGCGTCTGTGGGCTCACTCTCATATTAACGTGGCGCACAACTCGATAGCTGCAGTTGTGACCCCTCTCTGGAGTGTTCGTTCCCGAGCTCTTTGCCTGGCAACATTTGTCGTGCTTTGGGCTCCCTCCCGCCAGCCTCTGGTGGGCAGAGTTCACAGGCCGCCTTCTGGCGCTGCTGGGGTCACCTGGGGCCCCGCCGTCCCCTGGCTGAGCTGCCCCTGAGAGCTGCTCCGGGCTGGCGCCTCTGAGAAGGGGCTAGGCGGGAGCCTCACTGCCCAGCCACTCTGTCATCTTAGGCACGGCTTCTTCCCAGTCCTCTTGATGGTGGCCTTTCCCTGCCTCCTCCCTTCCACTTGCCCACTTTCTGCCCCACATCCTGCGGAATTGCCCCTGTGCTGGTCCTGCTCAGACCGACTTGCGTGCATTTGATGGATGCCTCGCGGGGGGAGGGGAGGGGCAGCTGCTGCTCAGAGCGGCTTCCTGCTGTAATGCCCTATAATTCCTCTCCTCTTTCCCTGACCCAGGACTGGCCCCGATGCAGAGTGATGTGGACAAGAAGCCTTTCACCTCCATCTTGTACGGGAACGGGCCTGGCTACAAAGTGGTGGCCGGAGAGAGGGAGAACGTCTCCTCCGTGGATTTCAGTGAGTTCCAGGCCAGCAGTGGCAGCTGCGCAGGGCCCTGCGCGTAGTCCTGGGTTGCTTTGTGTGCAGTGATTAGTTCTGTCTGGGCCAGGAAGCTGCCTCCGCTCCAAGCGCAGCCTTTGCAATGGTGCGACGGGAGAGCTGGTGGCGCACAGCGGCGAGGAGGCTGAGCAGCAGGTGTCCTTGAGCCGACTCTTGCCTCCGCCGCGAACTGGCCCAGTGCTCTTGAGCAAGCCGGGCTCTCTCAGGCGGTTGGGAATCATGACACGGCTGCGCACGGCAGGGCTTGGCGAGGACTGCATCCAGCTAGCACGGGTGGCAGGTGGCACACTCAGGGCGCACTGGCCAGGCACCAGGTGCCAGCTCTCAATCTCTCTCTCCTGCTCTCTCTCTCTCTGCAGCTGATGTCGGCTATCAGGCCCAGTCCGCCGTCCCTTTGCGCCTGGAGACACACGGTGGCGAGGACGTGGCTGTCTTTGCCAAGGGCCCCCTGGCCCACCTTCTGCACGGCGTCCACGAGCAAAACTACATCCCGCACGTCATGGCCTATGCCGCCTGCATTGGGGAGAACAAGGACCACTGCCGCCGCTCCAGTGCCCCCCACACCACAGCAGGCCCCTGGGCAGTGGCAGCCTCCACGCTCACCCCCTTCCTGCTGCTCAGACCTCTCTTCTAGCGGCCGGTCTGGAGGGCCTTCAGCAGGCTGCGTGGAGACTGCCTGCGCGACGCCCACTTCGGACGCTCCGTGGTGGTGAGCGGCAGTGGAGCCCCTGCCCCATTGCTGGCAGCCCCCCCCCCCGACTGGCCCCGTTGCAACGCTGGGATGCTTCCTCCTGCGAGTCCCTCGGAGAAGGACGGACGTGGCTGGGAGGGACGCGGCTGCCTGGCTGGCTGCCCCCCCTGCGGCCGCAGCAGTTCCTCTCCTCCAAAGCGCTTCTGCTGGGGCTCTTAAGGGATGGGCAGCCCATGAGCTGAGCCCCTTTTGCCGATTTATAGTGTACTGTAAATCGCGTACCTTCCGTTCAGTTCATCAGCCTGAAGCCTGCACCAGAACTTGGGCCCAAAACAGCCAGGGCATTTTCAACAGGCCTCCAAGTTTTGCCCCCTTGGTTGGGTGTTTCAAGAGAGTGTCCTGTTATCGACTCCCTCGTTGCTGTCATCTATGGCCACGTGAGCCCTGGGGGTGTACAGATGGATGCACCTCAAGAAGGGAGCCACTGCGCTCTGGAAGGACGCTCACCAGAGGCTTGTCGCGCACTCCTCAGCCTCTGCAGGGGCAAGCTCAGGGTCACCCAGTCCTGCCGAGGGCGCAGCTCCTGCTGCAGTGGTGCACAGTGCTGAATGGCTGGCACTTGGGCCGTCCGGGACCCCTCCTGGGGCATTTTAAAATTTTGCGCTTAAAAAAATAAAACTACAATTCTTCAATCATGCCAAAGGCACTTTGAAGAACTGAAAAACCAAAAACAGGCACCTGCGGCCTGCGGGAGGGAGAGCAAAGCTGAGATCAGGACCGGAGCCAGAACTGCCTGTGTGCGCATCTGTCCAATGCACTGCCAAGGGGAGGGGGAGTGTGTCCCTCCGCAGGAGAACAGGATGCAGTGTGTCCTGCTGGAAGGCTGCTGGGGGCTCCCCACTTCCAGCCAGCCCCACACCCTGGTTGCAAGTTCTGCCCCCCCCCAGCCAACCCACAATGGCCGCATCAGGGAGAGCCTTTGCCTGTCCTCCAGCCCCCCTCGGCCTTTCCCCAGGATCTCTTCCAGTGAGGCTCAGGAGCTCCTCGACCTGAGGCAGCAGCAGGATCAGACCATTGCCTTGCCCTCCGGTGAGAAACAGGATGTTGTACCAGAGGCTTGTTGGCGTCCTGTGTCAGGCCTCTTTTTGGGATCCCCCCCCCCGCCCGTCTATCCAGGCGACTCTTCTGCACTCCCGATGAAGCCACAAAACAGAGGGCAGCTCCAGACTGAGGGCGGGGGAGAAGCCTGATGGTGCTCAAGAAGAGATGGCACCTGAGGCGGACCTAGAGGGGGGCCACAGCACTAGGTTTTGCAGGCAGCCGCTCCTCCTCTTCCTCCTTGGAGCCAAGGAAGCCTTAGTTTTCCTCTGGCCACTGGCAGTGGCTCTGAAGAGGAGGGGGAGTAGCTGCTTGCAACACTCAATGCTGTGACCCCACCCAAGTCCCGCTCTGGATGGCATCACCACCCCCTGACCTGCTGGGCCTTGAGAGCAAAGAGACAGGCAGGCTCAGACGGGCGTCTGTCAGCAGGAGGCTTGGCTCCCTTTGCCCCCGACAGTGTTTGCCCCTCACTTGCCTGTGGCTTCGGCTGCCGTCAGCCAGAGCACATGTGGATGGAGCTGCAAAGGGTTTGAAAAACAACAGCTTCATTTTCATTTTAGCAGAAAGAAAGAAAGAAAGAAAGAAAGAAAGAAAGAAAGAAAGAAAGAGGAAGCCTGTAAATGTGCTGGCCGCAAGCGCTGTTGCTGAAGAGAGATACTTGGGTGTTTTTAAAGTCCCTAAATGGAGAGCTTCTTGTTGTCTGTTTTCATTTTTTTTTTTTTAAGAAAAGGGTGAAGAAAATAAAATTATTTTGGAACACCTGGAGCTGACTGGTAGGAGCCGAACGGGCAGATCCTGGGGCCTTCTGGACTCCGCAGCACAGCCTGGGCATGGAGAGGCACTGGCGAGAGCAGCTGGGCCACCCTTGGCTAGGAAGTCCCGGCCTGCAGTGCTGCAGAAAAGGCTTCCGGCTGCACCAGGAGGCGGCATCGGGCGCTGCAGCACGGGGGCTTCCGAGAGCACAGCCCTGTCCCAGGTCGCTCCAGCCAGTCACTGATTTTGGATTGGAGCCTCTCCTTCCAGCCTGAACTCTTTGGTTTTTAATGAGGCGAGTGGGAAGCAGTGTGCTGGCAAATGGCTGAAGGGTATGCCAAGGTCCTCACAGGGGTGTGCGTATGAGTGTGTGTGCGTGCGACTCCCCCCTCCCCTGTCTCTTAGCTTAGTGGCTTCATGGGAGTCAGTTTCCTGTGAGTCAATAAAACCAAACAGCTCACATACTGGATGCTGGATCCCAATGCCTGCTGCAGAAATCCATCTCTTCCTTGGCCAGGGAAACGCTGATTGACTGGGATGGGCCTTGAGGGTGCTGGGATGGAGGTCTGGCTGTGTGTGCACATGTATGCATACATGCATGCCTGGGCAGCGGTGACAGGTGCAAAGCTACAGTAAATGTTTGACAATGCTCAAAACTTGCTGTGAGGCTACTGTCACCCTCCCCCCCATCACCAGTTTGAGTCTGATCCAGGGACATAGATGTGCTGTGGCTTGTAGAGGGAGGGGCCATATCTTAGCACATGCTCTGCATGCAGACGGTGGTTCCGCGGGCCAGCACCTCAGCACTCCCCACCTGCAACCTGGGAGGCTCCAGTCCCATCACAGTATAGAATACTGGATTGGACTGGGCAGCAGTCTGACTCAGCAAAAAAGCCTTGCTGACTCGCTGTAAGCCGTGTGGACACTGGGAGAATTAAAAGCGTCTGGATGCAAGTGGATGGAGGGATCAAGGAAGGCACCAGTAAACCCAAAATCTTTCTGACGCTGATGAGTTGCTTCTCCTCCAAGATACCCACAGTGAAGTACACCAAGGACAAAAATGAAATCATTCCTAGAACAGGAGCCAACAAACACACATGAAAACCAGGAAGAGCCACACAGCTGTCAAAGCAGGCAAGCGAGCAAAAAGAGGTGCGTGCCCCGGAGGCCCCTTGAGCCAGGGTCGCTGCCGCCACCGCCGCTGCACATTGGGCCAGGCCCGGCTGTCCTGGGAAGACGCCCGGCCCAGAGAGGGCCGGCACCTGCTCCCGCCAGCAGTCGGAGGCTCCCTGCACAGTGAGGCGCCAGAGCCAGGGCCCGTGGGGCGCTCCTGACACCACAGGGAGGGGGTCTTGCAGGCAGGACGGGGACACGGCAGCACAGCAGGCCCACAGCTGCCTCCTTGTGCGGTGATTCATTTGGGCCCCCAGCCACGGGCACTACCTGGGCAGCTGCTGCTGCTGGCAGCCCTGCTGGAAAGCTGGACAGACCCTGAGCTGAGTGAGCAGCGCCCTGCAGGAGCCCGGAGCAGACGGGGCTGCAGCCAAGCACAGGCACCCGGGGGGCTCCTTCTGTGAAGTGCGCACCCCAAAGCGTGCCCCTCCCCCGTGCAGCCGGAGCCTCGACACTCTCAAGCCACACCCAGCCAGGCGTTCCGGCTGCCACTTGCTGCGCCGGGACCCTTGGACCAGGCAGGGCCCCCAGCACAGCCCCAAAGTGCCAAGTGCCTCCCTGAGCAGCCCCTCCCTCCCTCCCCACAGTCTGCAGCACCCCCCCGGAAGGCCTCCCCTGCCGAGTGCAGCGCAGCTTGCCCTCCAGAAGGGTCCGGGGCCCTTGTGCAGGGGTCGTCCAAGGCCTCCAGCCCTGTGGGCGCTCCTGAGGCTTCCTGAAACGGTGGCAGCCGCCTCTGTGGCTTGACAGGCGCAGCCTCCCTCCCAGCAAGGCTCAGGGAACACTTCCCCGCAACCCCGGCCAGCCCCTCCCCTCCCCTCCCCTCCCCTCCCCCCTCCCGCTTTCCCCAGCTGCAGGTGCTTCTATGCTTTGGGTGGAGTCCTTGTGTGGGTCAGCACATGCCTTGCGCTGGGGGAGGGAGGGGGGAGGCTCTTCAGTGGCTGTTCTCTCTCGTCATGCTCCAAACTGACTGGCCAGGAAGTTCGCATGGGGGGGACCCCAGTGGTGTCATTCAAATGATTTAGGAACAGGAACTCACTTTTGATTGGCACTTGTCAGGAACCCGGAACCAGCCACGGAGCCCGTTAAAGATCCGGAACGCCCGTTCTGGTCCGTTCCCCCTGAATGACATCACTGGGGGACCCCAAGTTGGTGGCGCAAGCGGGACAGCCAGGAGCCCAAGCGCTTGATGTTGGGGCTTCCGTGGTTCCAGAAGCAACTCCCACAGCATCACGAGCCAACCTCACGGCCCAGGCCCAGCACGTTGCAGGGCGCCTCCGAGGTCCTTCGGGGGGATATCGGGGCAGGCTGGCTGCGGGCTGGCTGGCGGGCGTTGGAGTCAGTCCTGGCTCAGGCAGCCCCCCACCCCCCGCCCATCAGAGGAGGCCACCCTGGCAAGAGGCCTCCCCCCGCGGTGGGGCTGTCTCAGAAACAACTTGGCCCGCAGAACGCCTTGTGGTCTGGTGGCTGCTCTGGGAGGGCTCCGGGCCGGCGAGCATGAAGCAGGGTTCTGTTTGGGGGGGGGGGGATAGTACCGGAATATGCTGAGAACAAACAGGGAAGCCGCAGTGGGAGAAGCCAAGCAGCAGGGGAGCCGGCGGAGGGAGGGAGGGAGGGAGGCAGCCAGCAAAGGCACTCAGGCGCTACAGTGGTGCCGGCCAGTTTTAAAAATACCAGGCTCCACTGGCTCGCAGGCCCTCGAAATAGCCCTCCAGCAAACATCCTGCACCCAGCCTCACTTGCTGTGGCTCAGCCTTGGAATGCCTCTCGGCCCTTTCTCCTCTGTGGCTCCTTGACCCGAGCGTCAGGGCTCAGGAGGGGGCCGTTTCCAGAGGGGGCTGGGAGACGCCTCGGCTGGCCCAGCGGTGGTCAGGGCAGCCCTGCCTCCACACTGGCAAACGGGTCAGGCACACAGTCACGGCATCCGCGGAGGGGGGGACGCCTTCCGCTCCTGCCGCAGATGCCCACACGCCCGTGGCGACTCCCTTGGGTGGCCGCAGGCTCTGGGGCTGCTTTCACAAGGAGCTTTATGGACAACACACACCAGAGTTTCCCCAGCCCTTCAAGGGGCTGTGCGCTGCCTGTGGAGGCCGGCCAGCCTGCAGGATTCAAGCTCCGCACGGCTGCGGATCGGACGGGAGGGCTCCTGGGGGTGAGGAGTCTGCGCAGCTCCCTGGCAGGGCTCCAGGTGTCCTCCTGCCAGGCTGTGCGGAGGCCCCGCTGCCTCCAAGGGCACCATGCCCAGCTGACCACACAGGGCACGGCTGGCAAGAGGTGATGGCGGGGCTGCAGCGCACCCACTTGCTGGGCAGGGAGGGCTGAGAAGAAGCCTGCCAGCAGGGGGGCTTTCTTCTGCCCCGGTGGCTGAGCCGGTGCCAGGCCAGCAGCAGCAGCCCCCAGCCCCCTGCCCAGCAATCCCTGGCAGCCCCCGCCTCCCTTCTCCTTCCACCAGCCCCTGGGGCCTGAGCTGCAGGAAGACGGGCTCCCCGGGGACGGCCTCTCGGACCCGGACAGCTGGGCTGCTCTGGCCACCCACACCTGCCCCGCTCCGGGCTCTGCCTGCACAGCCAGCCCCTGCCTTCCCACTGGCAGCCCCTTGCGGCTGTGCAGGCCCCGAGGGCCTGTGCTGAGCAGGGGGTGGACCGGACCACCTCCAAGGGCCCTGCCGGCTCTCTCAGTCGGTCGCCTCCCCCGGCCACGTCCTGCCGCTGCCGCCGAGGCCTCCCAAAAGGCCAAGCAGAGCACCAGCCGCAGTCCCGGGGCGCGTCCTTGCGCTGCTGTCCTGCCCGCCTGCTTCACGAAGCCTCTGTGCTGCTCGAGGTGCAGGCTTAAGTGGGGAGGGGCACCGCCGGAAGGCCTCCAGCCCCCCTGGCTGACGACACTGTGGGAGCCCCCTGCAAGGAGTGAGGCTGAGCACCTGCCTGGAAGTCCCCTCAGGGGGAGGATGTCCGTGGGGCAGGGGGCTGGGCTGGGAGCTGTGGGGGAGAGCGAAGACCTTCCCATGGGCAAAAGGGAGGGGAGCTGGCACCGGGCAGGAACTTCAGCGGCTGGAGGCTCCGGCTTTCGTGGGCGTCCCTTTTTCCGTGCGGCTGGCAGACACAGAGTGCCTTGTGCCTGCGTGGAGGTGCCGGCCTGCTCTCCTGCCGGGCTCAGTTCAGACGGCAGCGCCCAGCACTGCCTGGGCCAGAGCCTGGGCTCTTCGGGCGTGTCTGAAGCGTCCGCCGCCCGCCGCCACGGTCTCGCTTCTGATCCGGCTGTGGAGAGGTGCGAGGGGGAAACGGGCGCTCCTTCCAGGGGCCTGGCACAGAGCAGGGCTTGTCGGTGATCCCTCTCGGGGCCGCCTTGGCACGGGCTGCTCCCAGGAAGGATCCATGAGGTGGACGTCCCGCCCCAGGCCTGGAGCCAAGACCGCTCCAGGCACTCACAGCAGCGGCAGCCGCAGGGGACGGGAACCGGGAAAGACGATCCAGCACACGTCTTCGCTCCTCCTGGCTTGGCAGTGCCCACGTTGCGGCCCTCGCTGAATGCCCGATGTGGTGTGGGGAGCACACGCCAGGCCCAGCTGCGGTTCTCAGGCCGCTCCCCCCCTGGCAACACAGCAAGAGGCATTGATCCCGGGACTGGCAACCTCAGCTTGTCTGAGGGCACAAAAAGGGGGGAAGGGGAGCAGCAGAGGGCCGTTTTCTTCCTTCCCATAATAATCAGGGAAACGGCGGAAACAGCTCACCAGGTCACTGCCCAGCACCGAACAGAACCTCTCCTTCAGTTGGAGGGCAGCCTGGATAGGGCAAGAGCTGGAGGCGAGGTGTGGCTGGGAAACTAGCTCTGAGGGCCTGATCCCATCTGACGCACCAGCACCGGTGCAGCCCCAAGGTAAGGAAACAAACACTCCCTTGCCTTGAGGAGGCCCCGGTGACTGCTCCCCACAGGAGGCAGCCCAGGCCCTGTTGGCACAGCTGGGTCAGTGCTGGGAAGTCGGGCAGGATTGGGATCCGGAGGAGGGTCGCCTTGAGTTCAGGCCCCACCTTGGCAGCAGGCTGGGTTGTCTTCCAGCCTTCTCAGGACCGACGCACACAGCTGGCCCTGCCTGCAAGACATTCCCCAGAACTCTGACTGACTTCCAGGGACACAGAGTTTCCGAGTGGGGTTGCAGTGGGGCCGCTCCCACATGGCTGAGAACTCAGGCCCTTCGCAACACTGCCAGGCAAGTGGCCAGGCCCGAGGAGAGGGGGCTCACCCCCTGAGCACTGCAGTCAGGGAGGGGGGCCAAAGGGGCAGGGGCACACAGGGCTGCCCAGCAGTGGGAATGCAGGGCCCCGTTCCTGACCACACTTCTGAGATCACGTCCCCAGCAGCTGGAAGGCACCACGCTTCTTGCGAGCCATTTCCAAAGTCCTTTCGCTGCCCAGTTTTATGGCCCGCCAGTAAAAATAAGGCTGAGATTGGCCCAGTGGCCCTGGCAGAGCACTGGCCTGTCCTAATCTGAATGTGTCATGCCTGCTGCTTCTTGGGGGGGGGGCTGGGGTAAAGCCTCTTAGGGGCACACTGACCACGGGCACCACGCCTGGGTGGTCCCTCGGCCCAATGAACTTCTGCTTCATTGACCACGCTAAAGCCTTTGATTGTGTGGACCACAACAAACTGTGGCGAGTTCTGGAAGAGATGGGAGTACCAGACCACCTGATCTGCCTTCTGAGAAACCTGTATGCGGGCCAGGAAGCAACAGTTAGAACTGGACATGGAACAACCGACTGGTTTCAAATTGGGAAAGGAGTACGACAAGGCTGTATACTGTCACCCTGCTTATTTAACTTATATGCAGAGTACATCATGAGGAAGGCAGGGCTGGATGATTCACAAGCTGGAATCAAGATTGCTGGGAGAAATATCAACAACCTCAGATATGCAGACGATACCATTCTAATGGCAGAAAGTGAGGAAGATCTAAAGAACCTTCTGATGAGGGTGAAAGAGGAAAGTGCCAAAATTGGCTTGAAGCTCAACATTAAAAAAACTAAGATCACGGCAACCACTCCCATCACTTCCTGGCAAATAGAAGGGGAAGACATGGAAGCAGTGTCAGAGTTTATTTTCCTGGGCTCCAAGATCACCGCAGATGGTGACTGCAGCCATGAAATTAAAAGACGTTTACCTCATGGGAGGAAAGCTATGGCGAACCTAGACAACTTAATAAAAAGCCGAGACATCACCCTGCCAACCAAGGTTCGCATAGTCAAAGCGATGGTTTTCCCAGTAGCAATGCATGGCTGTGAGAGCTGGACCATAAGGAAGGCAGAGCGCCAAAGAATAGATGCTTTTGAATTATGGTGTTGGAGAAGGCTCTTGAGAGTCCCATGGACTGCAAGGAGATCCAATCGGTCAATCCTCCAGGAAGTCAAGCCTGATTGCTCCCTGGAAGGACAAATCCTGAAGCTGAAGCTCAAATACTTTGGCCACCTCATGAGAAGAGAGGACTCTTTAGAAAAGACCCTCATGCTGGGAAAGACTGAAGGCAAAAGGAGAAGGGGCAGCAGAGGATGAGATGGTTAGACAGTGTCTCCGAAGCGATGAACATGAAATTGGGCAAACTCCGGAAGCTAGTGGAGGACAGGGAGGCCTGGCGTGCTGTGGTCCAGGGGGTCGCAAAGAGTCAGACACGACTTAGTGACTGCACAACAACAAAAACAGCCTGGACAAGAAGGGATGGTTTCAGCCCATCCCCCCCCCCCACCGCCCCAGCCCGGTGTTCTGTTTTCACTGACTTTGAATGGATCAAGTGTGTCGCTAATGTGTAATTTGGCTGGAGCTGATCATTAGTGGGTGGATGTGCAATTTGCCAGGCAGCTGCCCCCACAAACTCCTTTGTTCTCTCTCTCTCTCTCTCTCTTCCTCAGTGGCACCTCTCAGTCCCCTCCCAGCCCTTTTTCTGCCTGCCTTTATCTTCCAGTAGCAGATGTGCGGTGGGAAAAGACCCCATCGTCCACACTGGGATTAGACCGGAACACTCCTGCCTATTCTCACCCCCGCCTACGGGCTGGCCTTGCAGACATTTTGGCCCACCTTCGACTGGCAGCCAAACTGGTCCCCAGCCATGGGGCAAATACACCTCGCCATCTCTAAGGCCTCGTTCTTTTGACTAAGTTCTGACTGTTATCGTCCCTTTTCTGATTATCGCCTTCCCTGCTCTGGCCACAGGCTTTTTCCCATTAAACAACGGAACACACACACACACACACACACACACACACACACACTCTTTATAGGCGAGCCTCACATCTGAGCCAGAGATATTCTAAGGACACAGCAAGCAGGACTGTGCCAGTCTCTCACCTTTGCCAGATCGTCAGCTAAAACTAACAAATAAGTCTCTCTCTCTCTCCTTTCCCGTTGCTCCTGCAACAAAGGTGAGGTCACCGCTGCAGGGAGTCCTGGGGCAGGCTCTGCACTCAGAGGCCAAGTCGTTCCCAGCCACTCTTGGCTAGAAGCTGGTGTTGAATCTGGATCCGCTGCTCAGTGGGAAGCGCAGCCCGTCAAGCGCTGTTTGTCCAAGTGGTTCTGCCAAGCCCTGGAAGGGAGCCCTGCCTGAGCCAGCCGCAGGCAGCTGAGTGAGCCGCTGAAAGCCCTGCGGAGGATCCCGCTGCTGCAGAGGTGCCCCAGTAGGCTTGGAAACCGAGCAGGAGCCCTCTCCGGTCTGGGGGCAGAAAATGGGGTGGGGGGCTAGAAATGGGGCAGTTGCTGAACTTGGAACCCTCTTTGGATGCAGAGCAAGAGGCTGTCCAAGAGGCTGAATGCCCTGGGTGCCAGCAAGGGCGCTGCGGAGAGAAACAGTGCAGTGCAGCGACTGGGCAATGGCAGGCTCTGGTCGGGACTGGGAGGTCTTCAGCAGGTCTAGCTGCAGGTTCCGAATCTGCACAAACCACAGCAAAAACCACAACTCTGACTCCGCAGATAAGCAGGCTGGTTCTGTACTCAGTAGTTTCCATGAAGGCATCATCATCTTTCCGGTGCAAACAGATATGAGGCAACTGGTATCAAGGTTAACTCCTCTGCCGTGCGATGCCTTCGGCCACCACTGACGCCATTGCATAATCTTAGCTGTAATGTACAGACAATTCATTCTTACTTATTCAGGCAATATTTTATTAAAATCCTATTTTCCATTAAAATAAGCAAGAGGTATAATTATCGTATTATGTGGCAGTCTGCTATGATAGGCCTGTATAAACGCAGGATTACAGCATCTCTTGGGATGGGCGGGAACTTCCTAGCCTTGGCAATGCTGCCCCACGGCAAAACATTATTCAAACCACTTCCACCACCACCGTCTGTTTCAACCTCACAGAAAAGGAGGGAGAAATGTCTGGCATTGTGTCATTCACGGCCACTGTTCTGGTGGCCCACTTAGGATGCTTCCCATCGGCTGTTAAGTGGAAACCCCCCCCCCCAAGAGCAGCCGAAGCTGCTGGATGCTTCTTGCTTAGCAGTCTGCTGAGAGTGTTCCTGTGTGTTTCACCTGTTTCATGCACATCCTCTTGGTGTCAACCCTACAGCAAGGACTGGAGCCCTCACCAGCCTGGGACCAGGTGCCCCAAGGGACCCTCCCCCACCATACAAACCTGCCTGCAGCCCCTTTGTTCTGTGCTTACCTTCTCAAGCAGTGAGGAGGTTCGGTTGGATAAAAGCTCCTGCCGAAACAGCAAGCCCTGTAGGGTGGTGAGGCAGCAGTTTTGTCTCCCTGGTGCAGACAGGCTGTGAGGGAACGGCTAACCTGGGTGCAAGGCTCACGGAGGCATCCTGCTGAGCAGACCAGCCTGGTGTGGGGCTGCATGCCCCTTTAGACAGCTCCCAGTGGAGGCCGGAGGTGGCTTTGTCTGGCCCCATTCGCCACAGGCCTCAGTCCTGGAGTCACTCTGAAACAGCACCACGCTGAATTGGAAAAAGGAAGGCATCTGAACAGCTCCTGGGAGACGTGCACAGCCTTGCCCCGAGCTCCACAGGTGGCTTTGCAGAACTTTGCTGGGCAGAACTGAGGTGGGGTCAGAGCTCAGCCGACCGGCTCACACCCTCATCGGGGCAGGCGGGTCTCCTAAGACGCACAAGCTCAGGAGAACTTTGCAAGCAGCAGGCCCACTGCTACAGGCGGCTGCCGTGTGATGTCCTGCCCCGGCCCCCCTCGCAAGTCTTTGCTTTGCTCTACGCTTGCCTGCCAGAGGCCTCTGAACCGCCCAGCTGTGGGTGGGAAGAGGTCAGGTCAGCGCTCAGGAGTCTCCGCTCCCCACAGCAGCTCTTCTTCGAGCAAAGAGCCGAGCTCCCACTGCCCCCCCCGCCACTCACAGCTGCTGATCAGGGCCAAAGGAAGGAAGGAGCCCCCCGAGGCTCTTCGCTGTGAAGCCAAAGGCAAGAGACGGCCTCAGCTATTTAATGTGTGGCAGAAATGCGACTAACAAGGCCGAGGCTCCACCTATTGAGTTTCCATGAATGAAGTCTGAAAAGCTGCTTGTCCTGGAGGAGGGAGGGAGGGAGCCCCAGACCCTTTGGGCTCGTGCCTGTGTGCACCGAGTCCCGGTTTTCAAAGCGTGTCCCCTTTCTGAGAAAAGGCTCAAACGCTTGCTTTTGACGAGAGATGGATGTGGGACAGCTTTGCACATTTACAGTCACGTTCCAGAGGCTCGTCCGTGTCCACGTTTCACACTTGCCAGCCCAGGAAAGCTTTTGCAAAACCATCTGGACGGAGCTGTGGTGCAGTGAGGCTATGGAAACACCGAGCCGTGTAGACGATGCCCTCTCCTAAACCCAGGGACTCTGGCAAGGTAACCAAGGCTGGCCGGGACTCGCTTTGGAGACGTGCTGGAGGGGGCTGGAAACAGTTTGCTGGCAGGGCTCCGATGGCCCCGGGCCTGGTGGGCTGAATCAGACCACGAGAACCGCAACAAGAGTGTTGGGCCACTTGAGGACTCGGAGCAGCTGCCAAGCGGAGCCGGCTCTGCCACTGGGGTCGCCTCGAGTCAGGCTGGGCCCTCTGGAACGCTGCCTTCAGGGCCAATGGTTGTGGTTCAAGGCAGCTGCAGCCCCACTTTCCCTGCCCGTCTTGGAAAGCCTTCACCCCTGTCCTGGCACCAGTCCCTGGAAGAAATGTCTGCGGAGCACTGGGCTGAGCGGAGGGCCAAGGCGAGGAGCCCCGTGACGCAGAGAGGCAAAGCCGAGGGAATGCGGTGCTGCTCCTGAACACAAGCCGGCGGCTGCAGCCAAGGCCAGAGCCCTCACCACAGTCCAAGAGGAGGATTTCAGTCCCAGCCAGCCCTGCACAGCACTCTGGGGGAGAGCAGCCTCCCTGCAGAAGCCGCACAGCGACAGACTGGCAGCAGTCCAGAAACTGGCCAAGCCTGCTTATGGCATGCACCTCTTCAGCTTTTCAAAAAAGAAACTCCACCCTGCTCTTCCTTCTGAAAAGGGTTCCCTCCAAAGGCCCAATAATTCCCCCGTCACAGAACAGCGCTTCCCCTCGCTCGCTATGTGCCAAAAAAGGGTAAGAACACCAACACAGTCCCTGCTGCGGGTGCCTCTCCATCAGCTGGAGCATTGGCCGTGCCAGGCAGGGGCTTCGGCGCCTCTTGAGAGAGAGGGCAGGCTCCGTGCCCGACCAGAGAGCCTCTTTCCTTCCCCAGAGATAGATCCCGACATGGTAAAACTGCTTGTTGTTTCCTGAAGAGCAGCCTCCGGCCTTTTGTGAAGAAACTACAGCGCCTGCTGGCAAGGAGTTCCCTCCACGTGCGCAGGAACTTCCTTCTCCGTTTCCCTGAATTCCCTGAATGTTTAAGCACTAAAAACACCCAAGAAGGCAAAGCTGATCAGCACGACCCTCTCCGCCAGTCTCCTCCGCGGAGGCCGAAGCAGCCCCTCGGCCCAGGCGGCTCTGCGGGAGGAGGGCAGGGCCTGCCCAGAGGGCCCATGACGGTCGGTGTCCCTCGGAAGAGGCAGGGCCAAGCCCGCCACCCTGCTTCTTGCTTCCTGAGGGGCAACCCCCACGGAGAGAGAATGCAGTTTATTTCCTTTCAAATTTATATCCCGCTTTATCTCCCTGATGGGAAGTCAAAGCTACGAGGTGCCCCTTCGCAGGCATAAGATGGCGCTTTTTCAGAACAAAGCCTCCCATCCAGCTGAGCAGGTTTTAGGTATTAAAGAAGCAAAACAGGGCAAAAACTGACCAGCCTGTGACCCACCTCAGGCCATCCACGGCACACCCTCATTTACAGTCTTACTAACCTGAGATGAAAACAGGCCTGGCACAGCCTCTATCACAGAGGGGGCACGGCTGTGCTGGGGCAGCAAAAACATTCTCAAGGCACTGTAAGGTCAAGCCAATGATCTGGACAGAAGCTTTTGTGGACTTCAGCCCACTTCCACAGGTGCGCAAGTGGCAACCCACTCTGGAGTGACACGTCCCCTGCAAGAACAGGTGCGCAGTCTGGGAGTGCTCCTGGACTCTCAGCTGTCTCTGGAGATGCAGGTAGCAGCTGTGGCTAGGAGTGCTTTTGCCCAGCTTCGACTGGTGCGCCAACTATGACCACACTTGAGCTGTTTTGACCTGGTCACGGTGGTCCATGCGTTAGTTATTTCAAGGCTGGACTACTGTAACGTGCTATATGTAGGGCTTCCCTCAAGAACAGTTTGGAAGCTACAGTTAGTAAAAGAAAATGCAGCAGCCACGGTGGTAACAGGGGCTAGACAGTTTGACTCAGTAGGACCACTCCTTCAGCAGCTGCAGTGGCTGCCCATTCACTTCCGATCGCAATTTGAGATGATGGTTCTGACCTTTAAGGCCCTTCATGACTTAGGCCCAGCCTACCTAAAGGACCACCTTCTCCCATACATACCTGTTCACCCTCTTAGATAATCTAAAGGGGCTCTCCTTCAAGTGCCCCCTCTGTCCCGTCAAAGGGATGGCAGCTCGGGGACGAGCCTTCTCTGCAGCAACTCCACAAATATGGAATTCCCTACCAGAAGAATTAAGAACTAAACATTCCTTCATGGCCTTTCGGAGAGGGCTCAAATCATACCTTTCTAGTCTGGCCTTTGGATGACTGTGTGGTTGTCTGCCCTCTGTCCCTCTGGTATAGTGTCATAGTCTGTTTCACTCCCGTTTTTCCCACCCTCCACTATGTCCTGATATGGGGAATTGGGTCTAACTTTCACTCCAGTTCACTCTCGGTGTTCCCATTAATATTTAATTTGTTGTTGTTTTAATGTGTTTCATTTATTATGGTTACATTGTATCTTGTCTGTTCTCTGTAAGCCACTTTGGGCATTTGCTTCGGCATAGGAAAGGCGGGGTATAAATTCTTCAAATAAACAAACCAACCTCCAGGCCACCGTTAAGCAAAGTATGAGGAAGATTCAGGCTCACAGGCGCAGCTGGCCCAACTACGGCGCATGTGGCTCTTGATTTCCAAAGGCGTGCAGGCAACTGAACACTCCCTGCTTGCAGCTGAAGGCCCACAAAGCCAAAGGGATCCTCCTTGAGTGCCACAGGGCGCTCTGAGAGAAAGGGGGCTCTGTAAGAAGAGCCACACAAGCCACCCTCTTCCTCCTCCTCCTGACTGAGATAAGATAAATTTCTGGCATGGACTGAGCACCACCGGAGGAGAAAAGCAGCAGATTGAAAACAGGAAAGGAGCAGCAGTCCAAGGCCGCCTGTAAGGAAACGTGCCCCAAGTTCACGTACGGACCCAGTTGTGAGCCTGAGTTCAACAGCAGGACTTAACACAGCCCTGCGATACCGATGGGGCCGCGTGTCGGAGGCCGAACATTCAACAGGCACCTGGCAAGGGCCTCGGCCGGCCTCTCGCATGGCGAGGGGGAGGCAGGGGCGCAGATGGCGGGTGGGACGTGATCCCACAGGAAGCGGTGGATTTCCGCCCCTTTCTTCCATGCTGGACAGGCGCCAACCCCCCTCCCAAGATCCGCCTGCATCTTTTAAAATCCAGCAGCTGCAGAACAGAACCTGTCCTCTGCCAGGAAAGGCTGATGGTGAAGAGACGAAGGCCAGAAGAGGCTTCTGCGGGTGCAGGGGGTGGGGGGGAAGAGAGCTTTCCTGCCTCCAAAAATGGGAGGGCGAGAGATTCCATCTCCACACAACACACTGTCACCGTGCCTAAGGAGGTCACGGCCACAGGATGGATGGAGTGATGGCCACTCTCTCCAAGTTAGACAAACTGGGGGGAAGGGGAGAAGCTGCCTCTCAATGGCTAGTAAGAAACTCTTTTCAAGTCAAGAGCTTTAACCGATTAATCCGTTTAATCTGCACACATTTCAAATCACGACATTGCTTAATCCCACTGATTAAAGGTTGCAGCCCCTAGTTATGACAGACGACAGCAGCATGGAAGTGGCAAACTCAGAGGCTGACCCTCTCTGCACATGAGGCTCTGGCAAGGCGGCATGGCACACGGGGTGGGCTGCTCTGGGCAAGGTTCAACTGGGGCAGTCCCTATTTCGCATGGCAGCCGAACACGCCTGTATGACCTACAGAAACCTCCCACATCCAGCATGCACAGATGTCTCATTTTTATTTTTCAGCTGGTATATCTTAAAAAGCATTTTACAAATAGAATCTTCTTAGAATAGCGATAAATAGATTTTTGTTTGATACATATGTCACTGGAAACACTAACACAGTCCTGGAGTCTTAAATTTTAAAAAGCAAAATTTTAGTGTCTGAATATTAATTTGACAGTTCATGGATTTTGTGCATCTTTGAAAGGAACAAAAAATAAGGAAGGGAGGAGGGGAGAAAATGGCGCTACGTAAACACAGACATAAAACAGGTTCCAGACAGACACAGAAGCGATCTATTCACATGACAGTAGGCAGTTATGGACACTTTGGCAGGGGTCCGTACACCCCCTTTTCCTGCTACTCATACACTGTGGGTACCAGAAGGAGGGAGCCATCGAGGGGTGCCACAAGTTAATGGTTCACTCTCCACAAATAAAACCGTACGGGATGGACACTGCTTGGGGAAGAGGCGCTGAAGAGAAGCTTGGCACTCTGCTGGTCAGCTCCCACGAGACAACCACCCTCCCCCCCCATCTTGACAGGCAGAACGGGGCATGCGATTGATGGGGGGTTCCGCCCCCCCCCTCCTGGCAGCAGCAGTTCCAGCAGTCGGCCCCCTGACCCCTCCAGCCCTGTGAGGAACACAAGCCCGCCCACCTGTCGATTGTCAGCAATTCTTTCTTTGGGATCAACCAGGGGAGTCCAGCACTGCCTGCAGCTGGGAGCCCCATCTTGTGGCCGCTGGGGGAACCACGCCTGAAGGCCCCTCCCCGTCTGCCTCCTGCTCCTAGGACACTGCCAGGCCTGCCTCCAGGTGAGGCAAGACAGCTGGGGAGGCTGACCGAGGCATCTGGGGCCTCCAGGCAGGCTGCCGGTGGGAGAGCTCAGCAGCCCAGGCAGGGGCTTCCCAGGCAGGCTCTGCCGCCTCAGCCCCAGAGACGCGTCCCGGTGCTCCTGCAGGGTGAGCGGAGGCCTCTGGCGTGGCGGTTCCTCCGGGCTCCACGGCTTCCTCTCCCCACGGTCGCGTCCAGGGTGCTGCCAGGCGGAGAAGGCAGGGCTCCCGCCACCCTCAGGCCAGCTGAAGAGCCTCCTCCCCCAAGGACGGGGCCTGGGGCTCCAGTGGGGGGCGGGGGGGGGGGAAAGATTGTCCGCATCTCGATTCAAAAGGGTTCTATGTGGCTCCCATTGTGGGGGGTCGTGACCGCCAAGGTGGGGGGGGCTTTGAGCACAGCTCATGGAAGGGGTGCGGATGGGGGGCGGTTGCTGACAGCTCCGGTCGGAGGCCCTGCCCCCCTCCACTGCCCCACAGGCCAGTCTCACTCCCGACGTGCTGTGCACCCAGAGGGAGGAGGGGGCTCAAGACAGAGGCGGGGGGGACCCCCTTGTGCTGCGTCAAAGACAGGAGCCTTCCTCGGGGGCCCCCGACTTGTGCTTCTTCACGGTGTGCTGTGGGGCAGGCAAGGGGAGAACTGGTCAGCAGCAGCTCGGGGCAGGCACGCCAGGGCCCCACCTTGGAAGGACCCCTCCAGGCCCGGCTGGACAACAGAGGAGCCACTGGGACGAGGCGGGGAGGGGAGGGACCAGAAGGGAGGGGGAGGGACTGCTGAGGGCAAGGTCTGGGGATGCCCTCGGAACGACCGGCTGCCCCAGAACTGCTTGTGTGGATATGTGTGTGTGGGGGGGGGCAGAACTCCAGGGGATGGGTGGGGGCATTTTCCCGTTCCCAGCTAGGGGAAGACCGGAAGGAGAGCACCTTGGGGGGAGGCACCTTCCTGGCCAGGGGGGGCCTCAGGCGCTGCAGCATCCCGCTGGGTGCTGGACCACCACCGCCGCCGCCTTCTGGGCGCGGAAGCCGGTGTGGCAGGATCCTGGCCTCACCCCCTCCCCAGAGCTGGCACGAACGCAGAGGAGCAGAGCAGGGTTCTGACCTTGTGGGGAGGCACGTCCGCGGAGGTGGGGCGGGCTAGCAGCTCTGCAGAGACAGACACACAGGAAAGGAGGGCAAGGTGAGAACCACGCGGGCAGCCATGGCACAGATCCACGACTGCCAAGGAACTCCGGGGTGCAGCCACAGCTGTGCCCCCCACAGGTCTTCTGCAGCGTGCCACTCCTGCCTGCCTCCGGGGGGCTCCCCCCCGCAAAGTTCCAGGTGCACGAAGCTCCCCATCTCTCTCCAGCGCTACACAGAAAGGCCGGACTCGGGAGTCCCACCACGTGAGATGGGCCAGGACTACCTGGGGGGCTGGCCTCCACCGCTCCCTTTCCTAGGGGGCCAGGGTCTGAGGGCACAGGGAGGCAGCTCCTTTGCCGAAGCTAGGCAGAGTCAATGCCTGGACAGGAACCCCGACCTTGCGTGCCTGGATGGTCGGCCGGCCAGAAGGCAGGCTATAAACCGGACAGAGACGGCCACAGGTCCACAGGGCGGAGTCAGCAGGCCCTGGGCGTGGAGCGCCTCCAGCAGGTGTGGTCCCGCCCACTGCAGCAGCAAGGTCAACAGCCCAGCTCCAGAACGGGCACGCCTTCTGCAGACGCCAACACGGGCTGCCGGGCCTCCAAGCGCCTTGGGGAGGAAGGCGAGGTCCCACAGCGAGCGCCCAGGACTTCCCCAGAGGCTCTGGCGCAGTTCCAACTGGCCTGGACTGCCAGTTGGCTTTTGTGTTGGGAACAGGGAGGTGAGAGACCAGGGTCAGAAGGGGGGTGCACAGCCCCACCCTGCTCTCCTGCTCACTAAGCCAGGTCCCACACCCACCGTCGGCTCACAGCAGCCCTTCCCAATCCGAGCGATTGCGCAAATCCTCTGCCCCACCGGCTCACGGCACTGCCTCCCTCCCCGTGGCCCGCATCTCAGCTGTGGTCATGAACAGATCCTGCCCCCCCCAGACTGCTGCGGCTGTGCGTGTGAGCGAGGGGCCCCCAAGGCTCCTGCAGAGGCACTCACCAGGTGGGGGGGCTGCCGCTCTGTTTGTTCCAGCTGGATTTTGATTTCTGGACATGAGGGGTCTTTGGATCTCTGGGGGTCTGGCTGGGGAGAGCGAGAAGGGCCTGGGAGGGGGAGGCAGAGGTGTACAAACAGTGCTCCAAGCCACGAGTGCGCAACACTCCCGCCCTGCCTTGCCCTGCCTCAGACCGAGCGCACGTGCCAAAGCTTGGAAGTCCACCCTGAGCCCGTCCTGGGGGCACAGCAGACCCCCAGCAGCCACCGCAGCCTCGCCTCAATGCAGCGCCAGACCAGCCGTGCCCAGCAACGCAGCTCTCGAGCCTCGGTTTCTCCGTGAGCAGGAGACGGCCTGAGCCCACCTCACGGGGCTGCCTCCGGCAGCGAGCAGAGCACATGCACAGTGCCCTTCCCTGTGGGGGGAGCATACCTGGAGAGCTGCCCCCGCTGGCGGTGCTGAGGCTGTCGTCCAGCCAGGTGCTGTAGACGAAGGAGTCCCGCTGGTGCGGCGTCCCAGAGGAGGACCGGCTCTCCTGGGCGCACGGAGTGGGGCAAGCGTGAGCAGCAGGCGAGGGGGCTGCCTACCTCTGGCCCTGCCACCCCCTGCCCAGGGCCTCCCGGGAAGCCCCCCTTCCTCCCAAGCGCCAGGTACAGAAGGCAGGTGGAGAGCCAAGCTCTGGAGTTCAGCGCTGCCCGGTGCCCGAGTGCTGCTGCCCCCTCTCCCCGGCCCCTTTGGCCCTCCGCCCCACGGGGCTCCTGCGATCCAGCCCGGGGTCCTTGGGCTGGCCAGGCTCACCACGCCGGGGTCGTCATCCTGAGTGTCTTCACGCTCCTCCACCACACTGCCAAAGCTGCTGGCGCTCGAGGAGGAGCGCGAGAAATCCCGCAGGGCCTCCGGCTTCTGGGCTGCAGACTCTGTCCTGCAAGGGGGGGGAGTCCAGTTAGGACTGGCAGGGCGACCCCCGACTCTGCCAATCCCGCCAGGGCGCTCTCTCTCTCTCTCTCTCTCACTCACACACACACAGAGAAGATTTCTCAACTTCTGGCCCTGGCCAGTGGGGGCCCAGGAGACTCTGGGGGTTGAGTGCTGACCTGTTCTTGGTGGTGGGCATCTCCGGAGAACTCTGAGTGGACGAATGCTCTGACCTGGGCTCCTGGGCCATGTGGCCGCTGTCCGGGGCCTGCTGGGTCCCTGTGGGGCTCTCCCTGTGGGGCACAAATGAACTACGTTATGAGCTGCTTTTCCAGAACATTCAAGCATTGCAGCCGTTCTCTACGAAACAGAACAAACAGCCCCCCCCCCATGCAAGTGGGGTGAGCCCTCCTCATTGCTTCCACTTCTGGGGATGCTACAGGGTGTGGAGTGGCAAGAATGGCTGCCCCCAGCCCCACCTTTTCTCTTGCACCTCCTGAATGTTCTCTATGCCGATGGCACTGCTCCTCCGAGAGCCGAAAGGTCCCGACTTCTTCCGTGTTGGGCTCTTCCCAGGGACGATGAGAGACTGGAAGAGATTCAAGGCCATCAGACAGAAGGATAGAGGGTGGGGGGGAGGCACGGAACCTGTGGCAGCAGCAATGGGCCAAGAATGGGGGCGGCGAGCCTGTCCCAGCAGCTGCCCGGAAACCAGATGTGTGGCAGGAAGTCAAGGGCCGACTCTCTGCAGGGGCTCCACCGCGCAAGCAGGAAGAGTCACCACAAAAGCAAGACCCCCTGGAGACGCCATTTCACTGAGGAAGCTGGGAGCGGCCCAAGGGATTCTCCTAGAACTGGGGCTCCCTTGTGTCCCTGGTAGGGCCACGGGAACTAACCCTCTCCAACCCACTGCTTTTCCAGCTGCTTCACTGCCACCAAGAAAATGCAAAGCGGGGTTCTTGTGGACAGCAAAGGCAGACAGAAACCCCCTCCCCTCCCTTGGCAAGGGGGATCTGCACATCTTGGCCACCCCCTGGAATGGGCAAGTCTCCTGCTTGGGGGGGGGGCAGAGAGGAGGATTGGCAGGAGGGAGAAGGTGGCGGCTTAAAGGTACGCATGACAAAGAAGGCATGAACTGTGCCCCCCCCAAATCAGGCATACCTTGACGCAATCCTCTAAACACAACAGCAGCAACAGGCAACCATCACCGCAGTGCAAAATCCCTGAAACTGTTTTCTCCAACTCAGTCCCAAAATGCAAAGAGGCCCATTAGAAAAAAAAACCCACAGCCGGGGGACCAGCAAGCCCCCCCTGACTCTGCCAGGACCCCCCTGAACCCCAAGCAAGAAGGGGGAGAGGGGCCAGGAGGGCTGTGTGTGGGAAGCCCGCAGGCCCCCCCAGCCTAGCTGCCCCCCCATCCTCCATGCAGAGAGGGCTCTTCCACCTCGCAGCCGGCCAACTGCTCTGCAAGGGGTCGGTGCTCCTAAGAGACGTTGCCTTGTGCCCCCCCCCAGCTGCACTGGGGTCTCCCTGTTTTGAAAATGCGCTCCAGGCGGCCAAACAGGAGCGGTGGCGGGTGCAAGAGCCATTCTCAGGACCAGCAGGACAGGCATGCCGGAGCCGGGGGGGGGGCACGTTGCAGATGGGGAAAGTGGGGGGAGGAAGGGCAGCAGGAGGAACAAGCCCCCTCCCCAATCACTTCATCTCAACTCTGGGGAAGGTCTTGGATCCAGTCAGCCTCCCCCTAGAGTGGGGAGCCCCTCCCCGTTTCTTCAGCCCCAGAGAAAAGCAAAGGGGGCCAAATCCCACCCGGTCATTTTCAGAGGCAGGTTGCTGGGGGTGGGGGTGGGGAGCACGCCTGCAGTCCAGCTCTGGGACACTGTCTTGTGTCTGGCACACGAGTCAGGAAGATGAAACTACAGATGGTCCACAGAGAAGCAATGAACAGACATGAAATGCCAAAGTGTGTGAGGGGGAGCCCTGCCGGTTCAGTGGAGTTCTGCTGCTGAAGGAGAGACTCAGGCAGGGCCCCCCCCCACTTCCCTCCCGGGAGCCGAGGGGCAAGCACTCGTAATGGCCACGCTCCCAGGCCTCCACGAGAGCCAGGGGTGCAGGGCAGTGGCCCAATCGCCCCCTCGGGCCCCTGGGCGACCACGTGGCTGAAAATCCAGGGGTGGGGTCCTGCAGGACACTGAGCAGGCTCGGCCGAGAGCCACCAGCAGCCTTCTCAGAGCCCTGAGGGAGGAGGTTCGCCCTCTTCTGACCGTGGCACCAGGAGCCCAGCCGGCTGAGTGGCCCTCTGCCGCCCGGGGGAGGAGGGGGGGCGGGCAGGGCAGGGGCCGGGGGCAGCCGCAGGGAAAGAGGCGGTGAGAGAGAAAAAGCAGCAACCTCTTCTATGGTTCCTATCCCTATGGCGCTGCCTCGACGTCCGTACCTACTCGCCGTTTTTCCAGGGACAAGCAATGACTGGCAAGCGAGAAAGAGTGCAAGAGAGACAAGTGGGGAGGGGGCACAAAGGAGCGAGAGAGAGAGAGAAACAAGAGGAGGAAGAAGAAGAAGAAGAAGAGCGTCATGCCAGCAGAACGGTGCTCGGTCATCTTCAGCACAAGGGCTTGGAGCAGCAGCAGCAGCAGCCGCGGCACTAGGGGAGGGCCCTGCCCGGGGGGGGGGCAGTGGGTGCGCAGCCGGCGGAGGGCAGGGAAGGAGACTGGCGGAGGCAGCTTGCAGCAGGAGCCAGGGGGCCTGAGCTCTTCCCCCAGGGACAGGCCCCACTGCTGTCAGGCCACTGGTCCACCCACCCAATGGCTCAGCAAGGCCTCCACTCCAGAAAGGGCCTCTCAGACTCCCAAGTGGGGAGTGGGAGGCAGCCCCTTGCACCAGCCGCCCCTCCCCCTGCGCCAGCCCCACAGGCCACTGGGCTCAGCACAGGCCACTTGGACTAGCAGCGACTACCGGGGTGGGCAGCAGGGACGTTCCTCTCCAGCCACCCCCCCTTTTGCTAGAGGTGCTGCTGGGGGGGGGGAGCCTGTGGGGCCCTGCTGCCTGCCAAGCCGGGGGGGCCTTCACTGAGCAGGGGCACTGCAGGTGGAGGCAGTGGCTGGGGGGCTGCTAGGCTCTGCAAGGCCAGCCTGGGAGGGACAGTGAGAGCCCCCCAGCCCCCTCCTGGCTCCGAGGCCTGCCCTGGGCCCTGCAGCCTCTCCCACCCCCAGGCCCAGCCTGCCCTGGACACAAATGGTGGCAGTGGGGGGGTCGTCCCTTGCTGGGGAATCCAGCAGCCTCTTTGCCCAGGGAGGGCAGTGCGCACGATGGGAGCATCTCACGGGCTCCCCCACCCTCCAGCTCGGACCTTCCTCCAAGTGGCTGCCTCCTGCCTCCCCGTTGCCCGTGAGCTCAGACAGTGGCAATCCGGGCTCCCCACTCGCCCACGCAAGAAGGGGAAACGCGCCTCTCGCAAGCCAGCCCGGCCTGGTTTTCCGCAGGGGCTCCTGAACTGCTTCTGGCCAGAGAAAACAAGCGTGCACTTGCACGTGTCGCACTAAGCCCTTGCACACCTTGTCAGGGGCGTGTCTTTGCACCGCTGTCTGGGAGCCCCAGAGAAACAGGTCTTGCTACCTGGCTCGGGAGCACGGGCGCCCTCTTGTGGCTGCTCAGGCACACTGCGCCAAAGCGTCCCGCCTGAGGGCACCGTGGCGGGACCAGCCAGCTCCACAGCCAGGACGGGCAGCGGGAGCACTGTGCCAGTGCAGAGACTGTGGGGTGCGGGTGGGGGCCCCCTGGCTGCTCTGGACCAGCCCCTCACGGCAGCCTCTGAGCGCCACCAGCACGGCCAGTGCGGAGAACGAGGCCGGGCCGGGCCAGGAGCCGCTTCTGGCCACTCCAGCTCCGCCCTGAAGGACCCGCCACTCCCTCCTGCTTGTGAGCCTCCCCACTGGTGTGGGGCAGCCGGGCGATGCTGGGCTGGGACCCCCTTGGCCCTGATCCAGAGGGCGGTCCTTCGGGGCAGGAGGAAGGCAGAGGCGGCGTCAGAATAACTTGGAAAGGAGGGAGGGAGCATCACCAGGGAGGGGGCAGGGGGCAGGCTGGGGGGCACTCACTATGCCCGCGGCTTTGGCGATGTCCGGGTTGTTGTGCCCGAAGCTGCCACTGTGGCTGGTGGAGACGGTGCTCTGCCTCTTGCCGCCAAGGCCCACGGCGTCCATCGACTGGCTGCGGCTCCGGATCACCCGCTGGAAGGCAGCCGCGAACTGTCACCTGCGCCCACCCCGGGGCCTCTGGCGAGGGGGCGCTCTTGCAGGAGCCGGGCAGCCTCCCTCCCTCCCTCCCCCCGGGGCTGCAGGGTCAGGTCGCCCGGGGGCGCCTGTGGGGGCTTCATGGGAAATGCAGCGGGAGGGGGCCGGGGGCTCAGAGAGCTCCTGGAAGAGGCAGAGCCACGTCCTACAACGGGCGCTGGGGCTCGTGGGCTGAACCCCCACGCAGGGACCTGCGGTTTGGACGGGGTGTCATTGCCGGGGATCCTGTGACCCTGGCGGTGCCTGGAAGACGCCTGGCGGGGAGGGAAGGGGGGCTCCCCCCCAGCCCCACACCTTGAAGGACTCGAAGAAGCCCCCACTGCTCCCACTGCCGTTCTCCATCTTGTCCTCGTCGCCCCCCAGGCCCATCATGGCCTGGCTGTTGAGGTGCAGCTCCTCGTAGAGGGTCTCCAGCAGGGCGGTCCGCGTGCGCTCCTGTGGCCAAGGGGGGAGGGTGAGCCACCGCGTGGGAGGCCCCCTGCTGGGAGGGTCCCCTGGCCAGGAGGCTGCACGGAAGGCACAGGGGGAGCAGGACCCGAGGCCAGGCCAGCCCTCCCGCCCCCGCAACTCCAGCACTGGCTTAGGAGGCGGCTGCCGCGGAAGGGGACTCCTCGCGAGTCTCCGGAAGGGGTGCTGCTCCGAGGGCTGCTCACCTCCAGCTTGGCAAACTTCTCCGCCTTGTAGCAGGCGTACTCCGCGTTGATCAGCTTGGTCAGGAGGAACTCCTGGAACTCCGGCCCCTGCGCCAGCGGACGGGGGGGGGGAGAGCAGAGGGAGGTTCGGTGCTGCTCTGCTGGGTGCCTCACGCTGGGGAGGGTGTTGCCAGCACCCTTTCAGGTCCCCTGGCAGTGGGGTGTCCACAGGCACTGCAGTAGGGAGGGCTGCGCCTGTTGCAGGCGAGGGGCAGCAGCCTTTGCCAGGCTTCAGTGACCTCGGCTGGGGGCGGGGCGGGGCGGGGATCCTCCGCATGCGGAGCTTGACGTGCTGCTGCTCCAGGTTTGAGTTTTAAGACCAAACGTGGCCACAGCAGCAGCAGCAGCAACGGGCGCCCGAGAGGGTGGTGGGCAAACCTCCCTCCTTCCCTGGAGGGACCACCTGGGCACAGGGGCTGGGCCAGTCGCTTGGGACCGCCCGTGGGACTCACCTTTCGGAAAACAGCCGGGGTGGGCAGTGGCGGGCCGAAGAAAGGGACGTCGTCCCGGGCCGTGACGGAGACCTGCAACCCAGGAGAGGCAGCTGCCCGGCTAGGAGGACTGCAACCCCCACAGCCCCCCACCCTGGCCTTGGCACCCACAGAGGGTCTGGCCAGACTCTGCCCAGCGGACCGCTTGGCGCACCCCCTGCCACATGCTAGATGGGGGAGGGGGTGTTCCTTTCGGTCGAGAGCCAAGCTGAAAGGCAGCAGTCACAGCCCAGACACCACCACCCCCAATCTCCTGCGCCACCTACCTTGTAGAGCGTGTTGCCGGAGCAGGGGCTCTCGGCCTGCACCACCACGTAGGCGTGCAAGAAGTTGGAGGCGATCATGTCGGGGACAAAGGGCGTGTTCTCGTCCTGGAAGACGATGGCCACAATGTCGTTGCCAATGTGCCGCTTCCTCTGCAGCTGACGTGGGGGGAGGACAAGGGAGTCACTGCAACACGTAGGAGCAACGGGGGGGGCAGGAGAGGCGAGCAGCTGGCCCACCCCTCCTGACACTGAAGGAGCTGCGCTGCTTCTTGCCCAGCACCCACCGTGGCTCTGATGGGGAGACCCCCGGACAGACTGCCCTCCCATCTCTGATCCCCCGCACCCCACAGGCGTCCCTGGTCATGGCCACGGCAGACCTCTGGCCCTCACAGCCCACCTTGTGGCAATGAATTCCACAGACTAATGACATGCCCTGTGAAGGGGCCCCCGCCTTGTTCCTATCCCAAATTTCTGCCAGGCAGTGGCCCTCAGTGTGGGGAGGCGGGGGAGGAAACTCCACACCCTCCAGGCACTCTTCTCTTGCACAGGGGCCAGGGGGCCGTTGACACCCCTGAACGGGGCCCGCTCCACCCCCTCCCCGCTCTCGGCCAGCGCCTTACTTGCTGGGCGTCTCCCTCCGTGTAGGGCAGCTTGGTGGAGACGTGGAACATGATCTCTTTGTTCCGGAAGCTGAAGTAGACGGACTCGGCCCCCGTCTGCCCGTGGGCCACGTCCAGCCCTCCTCGAAACCTGCACCCACAGAGGCGGAGCAGCTCCAGCACCCGGCCAGGAGGAGGGGCTGGGATGGAAACCTCGGGCTGCCTCCAGGCCCGGCGGGCTCTGCAGCTGCCCGGCAAGGCTCCAGTGGGACAAGCTGTGGGGGGGGGGGAATCAGCCCCGGCAGCCCACTCACCCCTTGAAGTCCTGCAGCTGGACTGTCTGGCCCAAGAACTCCAGGAACTCCGCAAAGGCCGGGCTCTCCTCGGTGGTGCTGAAGAGCTCCTCCTCTGAGGTCTGCAAGAGGGCAGGACTGAGGTGGGGGGAGGGCAGGACTGAGCGGCCCCCGGCAGAGGACCCGGAGCAGCACCAGCTCAAGGAGTCCCTGAGCAGCGGGAGGAGCAGCCTGGAGGAGAGGAAGCCCTGCCTGCTCCCTGCGGCCCCCCAGCTCCAACCACCCCTCCAAGAGGCGCTTGGCACAAGTGGTGCTTATGAGAACACAGGATCTCCGCGGGTGGGTCAGGCCAGGGGTCACGTGCCAGGGCACCTGCTCCCGCCAAGGACTCTGCGCCCTCTCCGCAGCCACCCTTCCTGCCACGGACCTCCTCGTCCAGCCGCAGCAGCTCCAGGGCCCCACTACCCTACTCGTAACCCTGGCCATGGCCTCCAGGTGGCGCCACCGCCCCACAGCAAGTCCGCCACTGATCTACACTTCCTGCTCCACAAAGCGGAGGAAGCCGATTGGGCCGCTGCTCCCCACCAGCACTTGCCACCGAAGGAGGCTTTTGTGCCAGTGAGGAGCCACAGAGCGAGATCGTGACTTCCTGAGCAGCAAAGCTGCACGGGTGGGAGGTGAGAGCCAGCCGGCCCTGGTGGGCTGAAGCAGCCCATTGGCAATGCTTCAAAGCCCCCCCCCCGGGTGTGTCCTGGAGGGGGAGGCGGCAGGTACCTCACCCTCCACCTCCAGGCTGACTGCGCAGGTGCAACAGCGGCTAGGAAGTGGGGAGGTCGGCCTCCGATGCGGAGGAGGGCAGGACACTCACACAAAGGGGCAGGCATGGACACAGGAAGTGCCCTCCGCGGAGTCAGCCCCAGAGGGTCCGCGCGGCTCCGTCCTGGCTGCACTGACCGACTGGCCGGCCGACAGCAGTGGCTCTCCGGCCAAAGCAGGCAGGTCTTGCAGGTCAGCAGACAGAGCTCCATAGTGAGCTGAAGGACCCCTGGCAGGACCATGTGGGGGGGGGGGCTGCCGCAGCGGAGGGCTTGAGGCCAGGCACGGCAGGCGGGGAGGCAAGGTGGGCGTGACCCCCGCCCGCACCCCTCGCCCTGCTCCAAGCCCTGGCCTGCATGCCCCGATCTGGCAAGGGTTGGGGGCCTCCCTGGCCCAAGAGCACCTGCTCTCCAGCACCGTGGGGCTGGTGGTGACCGGCTGGGCACCCTGCTCCTTGCCTGCTGTGCCCAGGCAGCTGCTCCAGGCCAAGCCCAGCGGGAGGGCTGGGTGGGGGCCATCATTCCTGGGAAAGGGGGATGGCGGTAGCCCCCAGCACACCAGTCCACGCGCATCTCCCCTGCAGCGGTGCCGAGTCCCAGAGGCTCTCCCGGAGGATGTCTTAGCAGCCTGCCCTGGGACGCTGGACTCTCCCCCTGCCCTCTGGGAGGGCAACAGGCAGGAGGGTCTGGGAGCGGGGGCACGCGGCCCCTCCCCCACCCTGCTTGCGACGCACATACATGCACACACACCTGGCCGAGTTTCTGGTAGATGACGCCAAACTTGAAGTTGTTGCTGAGTATGTGCTCATCAAAGGTCACGATGAGGCCCGAGGCCTGTGGCGGGGGGGGGGGGAGGAACAGCCAGAGCACCCCGGCACCAAACAGATCAGTCCGCTGCACGCCAACAGGGAGGAAAACGGCTCCCTCCCCGGATGCCCCCAGGCCCCCCCCACAGCTCCCCCTGTGGCACTCCTGCAGCAGAGATGACCCCCAAGGCGGGCGAGGCAAGCAGTGCCCGCCACAGGGGGGCAGGGAACCACTGGGCAAACGGGGGAGGGGCTGCCCCCCCCACGGCTCCTCGGTGCTCTCACCTTTGGGTACAGGACAGGGTAAAAGCGGTCCACGTTCACCTCCTCGCACACCAGCTGCAGGGGAGGGAAGCGGCATCAGGCGGGCGGGTCCTGTGCCCACAGCCGGAGGCCCTGGCAGCCTGCAGGGGAGGGGGCGTGCCCCTTGCAGCCTGGGCTCGGCCCCTCCAGCTCCGCAGCACCTGGGGCCTGGGGCCAGGGACTCCGAGCCCGGGATCAGGCGGCCCCTCGGCCCTCAGGCACAGGGCCTGCAGAAGCCGCTGCTGCAGGGGCCACAGCACCATGCTGGGGGGCCCCACTGCTCCCCCACCCCACCCACCGGAAGCCAGCGGAGGCCCCTGAGTGTGCCGAAGCAGCAGCCAAGCCCAGGGGACAAAGAAGGGCTCTGGCACGTGAGGGCCCAGCACTGCGCCCCCCCCCAAGGCAGCCAGGCTCACCTTGGCCATCTGGACCACGTTGGGGAACTCGGTCAGGCAGGAGATGGGGATGACGTCGTGGTAGGTCCGGCGCCTGGTCCTGTGGGGAGGGGGCAAGGATGACGCTGCAGGCGAGGCCGGGCCAGAGACCACGCCAGGCCGGGGGGGAGGGCCCCCCCCACAGCCAGCCCCACTCACCGCAGGAGGAGGCGCAGGTGCTCCTGGTCCCCGATCACGTCGTGCCTGAGGGAGAAGACCAGGTGGCCCAGGGCAGCGTCCACCGAGTAGTAGTTGAAGTGCTCCTGCCGGGGGGGGGGGAGGCAGAGGAGACGGGGGTGGACTCTGGGCAAAGCCAACCCATCGAGCGGGGCGGGAAAGCCACACTCTTCTCCCAGCAGCTGTTTTGGCTCCAGACACGGAGCCCCTGCAGGCAACCATCCCGCCCAGCAGCCACTGGCAGACTCCACCCCCTCCCAACCCGGATTTGTCTAAGATCCCATCTCAGCTGGAGGCCTCCGGCACATCCTGTGGCAGTGAGTTCCACAAGTGAATCGCATGATCCCCGAAGAAGAATCCTTTTGCGTGCCCTGAAACCCCTGCCAAGGAGAAAACGCCACCCGCACCCCAGGGAAGGAGCTCCAGCCCTACCCCATCTGAACCTTCTCTGACTCTGCCCAGCCACTTGAGACACGGTCACCTGATTCCACAAGTGGCCGCTCCGGGGAGTGAAGGGTGGGCAACAGCACTGGGGTGCAGACTAACCGGAGGGGGGACAACAACACCACGCAGCCACCTTGGCAGATTCCCTGCCCCGGCTGCTCCACAGAGAGGCCCCTTTGCTCCTTGGAGGTCACCGACCCTGCCCAAGTGCCCTCTATGGGCCCTGCCAGCCCTAGCCCCACGTGGGGACTGCTGCGAGTGCGTGCCAAGGATGGGGCAGCTGAGAGGCCAGCCCCGGCCCCAGCACAACAAGCCAAACACTCGGTCCCAACCTGTCCTGGCACCGGCGGGCACCCCACCCTTGGCACACACACACGCACAGTCACTCCAGTTCCCTCCTGGCTGCCAGGCCTGGAGCTGCTGCAGCAGCACAAACAACGGTGAGAAAAGGCTGGGGGGGTGCCAGGAGGGAGGGGCTCGCTGGGGCCGGGCTCAGAGCCGGGAAGAGCAGCCTCGAGAGGCAGCAGGTGCCCCAGGCCAGGGCTTGGCGCTCCCCCGTGGCCGGCAGGACAGCCTCGAAGGCAAGGCCACCAGGGCTGGGGCCACGGGAGTGTCAGGGCGGCTTTGGCGGGAGAGGGAGCCTCGCTCAGCCCAGTGCCGGAATCTGCTGCCTGCGTTTGGCTCGGCCTCCAAGTGGACCTTCAGGGCTCGGCTCGTGGCTTCCAAGGCCGCCTGAACTGCTGGGTGAATGGTGCTGGCTCACGGGTGGGACCCTGTAGAGGAGCCCCCCAAGACGGGGTTGGGAAGGGCCCCCCCCAGCCCTGGAGACACTCTGCTGGCCTGAGCGAGAGACACGGAACTGGGGCAGGGGCAGGTGTGAAGCCGCAGAGGGCAGCCCGGGGCAAGCACTGGGGGAGCCAAGGAGCCCCCAGGCCTGCCCAAGGAAGGGGCCAGTGCTGCACCCGCAGAACCCCCACCCACCAGGAACAGGACTGGGCGTGGGAGAGCCTGGGGGGCTTTTAACCACTCAGCTGCAGAGAAGGCAGCCAGGAAAGCCAGGGAGGGAGGGAGGCCAGCCAGAGGTGGGAGCACAAGCTGAGCGGAGACTGGCCAATCAGGGCTGCTCGGGGCGGAGCTGCTGAGCGAGGCGTTTCCGGGAGGGAAGGAGGGAGGGAGGAAGGGAGACACCAGGAGCACCCAAGGACTCACCTTGCCCAGGAAGTGCTTCCGGTAGAGCCTTGCCGTGTGGTTGCACTCCAGCTTCACCTTGGCGGTCGGCGACTGGAGCTGCCCCCCCTCCAGGATGCCGGTCAGGTCGTGGTTGGTGCCCTCGATCCAGTAGCCCCCGAACTGGGGCAGCAGGATGAGCGGGAACGGCCCCTCCCGGCCCAGGACCTGCAGGGAAGGGGGGAGGGCTGAGGCCCTTCCGCCTGGCCACCTGGGCAGCCCCTGCCCCCAGCCTGCCTCCCACCTGGACCAGGGAGGTGGCAGTGGCAGAAACACTCCCCCCCCCAGCGCTGGGCACAGCCTCACCTCGTGGACGCTGGGGTAGGGGATGTAGTCCTCCTCCGTCTGCAAAACAAAGGGCGGGGGGCCAGCTGGTGGCGTGGGGAGCGGGGAGCGTGCGCATGCCTGCAGCCCCAGCCCCCCCTTGCACAGTTCGAGGGTGGCCCCCTCCCCCAGGGGGAGCAATGGGCAGGGGGCGCCTGTGCCTGGCAACCAGGACCATCACCAGCTGTGGGCTCCTGCCCAGAGAAGCACCAATTGGGGGGGGGAGAGTACCCTGGGCTACCTGTGGGCTACGTGTTTGCCACAAAGGCTGGCAGGCGGCGAAGCCGAGAGCGTCCCCCACCCCACGAGGGAGGCAGGGACCGCAGCATCTTGGCCTCAGGTCGGCTGGGGCAGAGCAGTCCAGCACAGGACCTGCATGGGGGGGGGAGGCCTGACCCTCCTGGGCCGCTGCCATGCCTGGCTCCAGGGGGTGCGGAGAGGGGCTGCTCTTCCGCAGGGCTGAGGGCTGGGAGCCCCATGGAGGTGCCTCCCGAGGGGTCTGCAGGAGGGGGACGGGCACCCTCCTGACGGAGCTGTTGACGGGTGCGTTTCCATACTGTGGCTCCCGGAGGAGAAGGCAGAGAAGGCAGAGGGGTGCCCCTGAGAGCGCCCCATGGGCCAAGGCGTCTCCAAGGGAAGCAGTGCTGGGACAGGGAGGCTGGGCTCGGGTACCCCCTCCGAGGCCACGGGGCAGCGTGCTGCTGGTGCTGCCGCCTGCGAGGCCCGCGGTGCCACGCACCTTGAGGGGCGGCGGGGGGAAGGAGCAGCGCTGTTCATCCATCCTGCTTCCCTGGAAGAGACAGGCAGGCCAGAGTCAGAGGCAGCCCCTGGCAGGCACCGCGCAGGCTGCCCTGGGCCACTGGCCAAGACGGGAGGGGGGAGGAGCGGGCACATCCTGCTTGGCAAGGCCCCGGGCTGTGTGCCTGCCTTGTGCACTGGGCGTGCTGCTGCTGCTGCTGAGAGACTGGCCGGTCGGTCAGCCAGCCGGGCTGAGGCTCTCTGGAGGGCATCTCCTTCCGCCACCACCCCATCTGACTGCCGCCGTGCCTGCCTGGGGGAGCCTCCCAGCCCTCTGCCTCCGAACCAAAGTCCATGGGGGTCAGGCAAGAAGTCCCCTGACGGTGCACCCCGGACACGTGGAGGAGAACGTGCACTGGAGCATGCACAAAGTGCATCTTCCACCACAGTCATGTTTGCAGAGAGTGGGGAGGGATCAAGGCCTGCTCCCCCAACCCTGGCCTCTCCTTCCAAGCAATTAACCCCCTGGGAGGACAGGACAGGACAGGGCTGGGCGCTCCCTCCAGCTCCCCTCCCCAGAGGCCCTGAAGATCGGGATTCCCCCCAGGGGAGGGTGGGGAGCTCCCGGCGGGGTTCTTTCCCATTCCCACCCAGCCGCATATCCGGGCCAGGAGGGAGCCAGCCCCCTTTGGACTCTTTTGGCCCCCCAGACTGGCCCCGTGCCTGGGGTCCCCTGCCCTCTTCTCCAGCCAGCAAGGGGAGGGGGAGCTCACCTGCATCTTTTCAATCATCTCAAAGAGTTCCGCATTCTGCAAGAGAAGAGCGACAGCAGCAGCCCTCGGCATCCTCGCTTCCGCCCTCCCGTGGGTGGGATCTGCCCCCCACCGCTGCCCAGTGACTGCTTAGACTCCCCCGCTCACATCCCTCGAGAACCCCCCACCAAGGCAGGCCCCCACCCTTCCTGTTGCCCCAGTGGCTCAGGGGAGGGGGCCAGAGCGATGCGACTCCACCGGCTATCCCTGCGCCCTCACCACAGTGCCCCACGCCAGGCCCCAACCAGGCTGTGCCGCTGTGCTCCAGGAATGCACGTGCAGCCCCCGGCCATGCCACAAGACGCCTCCTGAAGCCGCAGGGCACGGGCCCCTCAGTCCCCCCCCCCGTGGCACAAGCGGGGTGGGCAGCACTTGGCCGCTGGTCTCCAGGAGGCACGGGGAGGGCAGACTCCTGCCCCCAGGGGCACAGAGCTCTGAATTTTGCCCTGGCTGGCTCTGCCCATTCCCCTGGCCACAGCCCACTCCCTGCCCTGCCGGCCCCCCTCGCCAAGGGTCAAGATGCCAGGGCCACGATCCGCCCTGGCCGCTGCAGGGACGTCTCCCTCTGGTGGGGCTCGCGGAGGGCTGGGCTCCAAGGACTACTCACGCTGCAGGGGCCGTCCTCTGCCGAGTCCCTCCGGGGGGTCAGTGCCCCCGGGGAGGCCGGGACACGCCGCTGCCACTCAGCCATCTTCCGCCTTCCGCCGCCTCTGCTGTGGCTGCCGGGGTCACATTCCTCCCATGCCAGGTGGCCGGGGGCGCTGGGGGCTCGCAGCCTCCGAGGGACGGCCAGTGCGAAGGGCAGCCCCCTCTCCCCCTCCTCCTCCTCCCCGTGCCCCCAGGAGACGACCACGGAGAGGAGAGAAGCAGCGGCCAGCTCTCCAGCCAGCCCGGCGGCCCAGCGGCTCTCCCGCTTCTCCCCCAGCCCCTGCCGGGCTCCAGCATCTGCCGCCACCGCCACTGTGTATGTACTCTTTGGGCGTGGAGCCAGGTGTCGGAGGAGGAGGAGGGAGGCGAGTGCGAGCAAGCAAGCGAGCAAAGCAGGCAGGTTGTGGCTCCAGCCCTTCCCCGGCTGACTCCGGCTGACTCCAAGGAGGAGGAAGGGAAGGAGCTGCAGCGGAACGGGGGAGGGGGGAGGCTGGGCCTGGACCACTGGGGTCACCATGGCAACTGGCCTACACTTGAGGGGGATGAATGGATGGCAAGGGGAGGGGAGGAGCAGCGGGGAGGGAGGGGCCTGCGAGGAGGAACCGTCCCCATCACTCCGGCAAAGGAGCTCGCTCTGGGGTACGCGACAGGCAGAGGGAGACTCCCGCCTGCCATCCATTATCCGTGCTCAGGGCCATGATGAACAAATGCACCCCATCAGCGCATGAGGCTGTGACAGAGGAACAGCAGCAACGGAGTGGGGGTCTCTGCCCCAGGGCGCCTGCACTCCAAAGCAGGCCAGAGGCTGACTGAGTGCACCCCTGTCCCTGGACTGCAAGAGCTGCTGCTGCGTGCCCCCCCCCCAGCCCAGAGCGCCTGCAAAAGCTGAAGCACTGAACGAGAATCCCCCCCACGCCTGTCTTTGTAATTAAGGCCGCCCACTAGTTAATTAAAGAGAATTTAACTCCTTTAACCAGTTAATTGACCCACTAATTGATATGGGAAAATGCGCACCGCAAGTCCTCTAGGCAACCGGGAGGGGGCTTCTGGGTGTGTGCGTGCAAGTCAGAGTCTGCAGTCAGAGTTGCTCAGTGGCTGAGTATCTCCCCCCAGCTGGCCTGGGGTTGGGGGGCACTCCTGCAGCAACCCCTCCCCACCCCAGGGCATGCAGGAGGCCAGGCCGGGACTGATTCAGCCCTGACACACAGGAAGCAACCGGCAAGGACCGCCTCCTCTGAGCATGTGGTGAGTGCCCCTCACCACCAAGCAAGCCCCTGCCAATGCCAAACCAGCAGGGCTCAGGAGTTGGGACTCACAGACCTCCACTGAGCCAGACCTGTACTTAGTGCCATTCCCCTACATGGAGCTACGCAGGTCTCTGCCCCAAAGCACTCCCAATCTCAAGGCAGACAACAGAGGGCAGGGAGGGACGTGCAGCAGGAGGCGACGCAGGGGAGGAAGATGTCACGCAGCGCACGTGGCAGCGAGGAGCATGGAGAACGGCCCCCCGTCCCCCTTTGCAAGCCTACTCTGCTCTCAGTCCCGTCCCCTGCGCCGCGGTCCCCAGGAGCCTCCAGAGAAAGGGGGGGCTGAGGGCCACTCCAAACTCTCTGCCGGAACCGGGGGTCCTGTGGAAACCCGCCCCCAGCAGACAGCAGGCGAGGGGGCCTGCAGCCATGCTCGGCTTCAGGGCACAGCGGAGAGGAGCTGCAGGCCCACCCCCAGCCTGGGCTGGGCTGCTTCCCCTCCTCTCCCCGGGGACAGGGTGCTGGGGGCCCGGTGTCCTGCTCAAGGCCCCGTCCTCCTGGAGAGTCCAAGCACTCCTCCTCCTCCTCCAGGGCTGCTGCTGGCACCCACCCAGGCCTGGCAGGCGGAGGCCGAGACAAGGGGCCCTTTCACCTCGCTGGGCCTGGCTGGCAGAGCTGCGCCCACTGCAGGCCAGGGCCTCCGGAGCCCCACCCTCAGCCAGCACCCCCCATCAACCGAGGCTCCGGTTCAGAGGAGGCCTCAGCAGCTCGCCCTGCAGACCCCCCCCCCGCCAAGGGCCAGGTGGTGCCCCACCCCACTGGACACAGCCAGGCAGCGGCTCCCAGGGTCTGCGTCCCGCCCGGCCTGGCGCTCGGAGGACAGGATCACGGCGGGCGCTGCAGCGGCCCCCAAAGCCAGCACATGCTCCCAGGCAGCTGAGGCTGGTGGGGGCGCCTGTTGCCATGGAGACCCGCTCACCGCCCAGAGCAGACCTCGGAGCACAATGAGCCTCAGAACCCGGCAGCCTGGGGGAAAGGCAGCCACCTCTGGGGCGGAGTGCAGGGGCAGGCGGATCCCCGCGGCAGCATCTTGCGGGGCGGGGAAGGCCCCCCCCCCGAGTGGCTGTTTTTCCAAGATGCCGAGAGCCCAAAGCTCCTGCCAGTGGCTGCTTGGAAACCTGCAGACCTCCCCTGGGCACCTGCCCCCTGCCTGGCTCCCCTTGGCACACCCTGGCACATGGATGGGCAGGCAGGAAGGGGGCAGGCGCAGGGGGCCCCCTTCCCCCTCACGCCCACTGCATTCCAGGCAGCGTTGGGAGCAGGCAAGAGGGCTCTCAGGCGTGGCTGGGGCGGCCTGGCCTGCCTCTGGCAGCGCATCAACCACGGGCACAGGCGGCACAAACGGGGAAGGGTTCTTCCCAGAGGGGCCCCCCGGCTGTCGGAGCACCACGTCCCTCCCCCCGCTGGCAGCCTTCCGTCCTTGCTCCCTCCCCTGCCGTGTCACAGCTGGGGAGCCATGCGAGTGGGGGGCAGGCCAGGGTGCCAGGGGGTCGCTGCCTGCCTGCCTTCTGCCCCACAAGCTGAGCAGGCTGGCAGAGGAGGGCCGTGCGCAGACAGCAGTCGCAGAGAGGCTCTTACCGTGGGGTGGTGCTGAGCGGTGCGAGGGGGGGCTGCGCCCACACTGGGGACGTCTAGGGGCCCGCTGGAGGAGGCGTGGAGCGGCACCCGGCTCTGCCTGGGAAGGAAGGACAGCCGCGTCAGAGAGCGGACGGCCACCCCAGGCGCGTGGAGGCGGGGGGGGGGCTGCCCCTGAAATGGCCTCCCCAGCCTGGCGCACCAGCCTTGGAAACAGCAGCGCCTCTGTGGCCCTTCAAGAGCGCCTCTGAGGGCCAAGGCGGGGGGACAGTGGCAGCCGCCTTGGAAGGCAGGCCCAGCGGTGCCCCAGAGAGCTGGGCACAGGCCGAGCGTGAGAGATGGGGGGCCGAGCAGCAGTGGCGGGTGAGCCTCCGAGGGGGGCAGGCACCCAGGAAGCACCACCCAGGGGGCTCCTCTCGCCAGCCTCGGGAGGGTGTTCAGGGTTTGGAGAAGGAGCGCCCCCCCCCCGGCGCGCGCCCCTCTCTGGCTGAGCTGTGCAGAGGCACGCTCTCCCCCCCCCCCCCGTGAGACGGCGTCAGCGTCAGATGCAGTTCTGCTAGGATGCCGCTCCATCCCTCACAGTATCTGCAGGGGGGGAGTTCATGGGGGGGCACACAGGAGCCCCATGGTGGAGCTAGAGTCGCGAGCCCCCCCCCCACTTTCCGTAAGAGGCTCCTCCCCCAGACTGCAGGCTGAAGGCCCCCCTCCCCACCAACGCTCCCACAGCAGCGGCTGGCTCTGCCGGTGACAGGGGCCTCCGTGCTGCCACGGAGGGGCACAGTCGGACTCAAGCTGCGCTCCACAACCTCAGCAGGTGGCAGTCCCCCTTGCCTGGCTCAGCCACAGGAGCCCAGGCCAAGCGTTCTGGTCGTGCTCAGAGGCGCTCTGCCCGCACTCCTGGGACCCCAGAGTCGAGCCCCGTCCCTCCCACCTCTGGGTCATGTGAAAGGCACGTCTGCTGAGGGGAGGGCTGCCTCCTGCGGAGCTCTTCTTTCGCTTCTGCACTTTCTGCACTCCTGGCCCACACAGCTCTGGGGGGGGCTGCAAAACCTCCCCACATGTGCCTGCCAAACTGTCTCCATAGCAACAGGCAACAGGCAAGAAGGGAGACCTGACCTCCACGTGGCTGAGACGGATCATCAACTGCGGCAGAGCGAGGGTGGCAAACAGTGGGCGCTGCTCGGGCCCCTGCACCGGTGGGCCTGCAGGAGCTGGGCTCCCCAGGTGGGGGCCTGGGCCCCACCCCAACCCAGCAATCAGGAGGCGGGCGTCCCCCATAGCCGCCTTTCCCTCCCCTCGCCCCAGGCCCCCGAAATTGGCAGGCAATTCCCTCCTGCTTGGGGGGGGGGTTCCCCCTGCTCCTCCTCTACTGCAGTCCCACCCACACTTGGTGGAGCCGTCCCTGCTGGGCATGCGGAAAGGCCCAGCAGCCTCTCCAGGACTCCGCAGGGGCAGTGCAGAGCTTGGCGGGCAGGGTGCCTGGCTCCTTGAGACACGGCAGGCCCGGACCTCTGCTGCTGCGGATCTCCTGGCTGCCCAGTGGAAGGAGTTTGGGCTCCTGTCCTGGGGCACGCAGTGTGGGGCCTTCTCCCCCCCTTGCAGATGGACTGCGGGGCAGATTCTCCCACGCAAGAACACTAAGCGAAGGAGGCCTGGATCCCCTGCTCCCAGCACTCCGGAGGGGGGGGGAGGGCACCTCGTTTGGCCGGGGTGAGGCCTGCAGTCCTTGTCTGCCCATCAACTGTACAGACTTCCTGCCGCCTGTCCCCACACAACCTTCCTCCGAGCACCCTCAGCCTGACTCAGGCCCTCTCTGGGGGTCAGCTCAGGCAGCCTGCACAGCCCCACTGGGGCCCGAGGCCTGTCCCAGCACAGACGTCAAAGCTGGCACACCCAGGAGGTCAGCTGAGGGGACTGCCTCAGGCAGTAGAGGCTCCTCCCCTTTGGCCCGGCCCTTCCTCCAAGTTCGAAAGCGAAAGAGGTCGGGAGGAGGAGAGCAGAGTCAGGGGTGCAGGAGCCCCTCACTCTCGTCCCCTCCACACCTCTCTGCTCCACTGAGCATCTGGGAAGCGGGGGGAAGGGGAGCCCCAGCAGGCTCTGGTCATCGTTTTCCTTTTGAACAATAAACGTTCAACTGAGTCCGGTGAAGAAGATGTTTTTGAAAACTGCAAGAGCTGCTTCTCTTCTCAGCAAGGCTCCCAACAGGACTGTCAGCACACGCACCAGGGGACCCTCCTTGCCATGAGGCACCTGCAAGCAAGCCACAGCACAGACCTGTCCGCAGTTGGCTGAGAAAGCCGGGCCTTCCCGAGGCTGCGGCAGAGACAACGCAGGGGGCAGCCCTGGGGCCCTCACGCACCAGACACTCCGCAGCATCACGCCGGCTGGGCTCACTCCCAGTGCTCACTTGGCCTTTGACTCGCACCCAGCGCAGGGGCCAGAACAAAGGTGGATCCGTGGCCCAGCAGGAAACGGCTGGCACTCCTAAAGAGGCCTGGGGACAGCACAAGCCTGCCCCACATCTCGCCAGCTCGGCTGATCAGCCGCCATGAAAGCACCAGAGGACATGGTGGTGGACACAAAAGCCAGAATAAAGAACAGGCGGAAGCCTGTGAGGGGGGGCCAACACACCCTGCACCGAGCCCCTTGAGGAGAAGCGGCCACAAACAGGGGCACTCACGCAAAACTGCGCGTGCACATTCACGCTCCAGCTCTGTTTGTGCAAATGTGGAGCTAAATCCAAAAAGGCCCAAATGGCTGTCAGAAGTGCCAGGCCTGGGAGGTGGGGGGGGCCTTAAATGTGCAGGGGCGCTCCTGGCTGCAGCTCCGCAGGGAAAATGTTGTTTACTCCTGGAGTTGACAGCCAGAGCAAAGCTTAGCAGGACCCAGTCCTGGGGCTCGTGGTAGAGCAACACGAAGGGTCCCCTTTTCTGCCGCTCCCTCCCTGCCTGTGGAGCTGTAGGGTAGAGATGGTGAGAAAGGCCTGTGGCTCTGCTCGCACCTGCAGAGCCAGCTGGGGAGGGCTCTTCTCTGCCCCAAACCCTGGAGAGGGGCTGCCTGTCAGTGCTGGCCAGGCTGGACCAAGGCAGGTCAATAATTAGGGCCTGACACAGCCAGCAGTAGCTTCCGATGCCAGCAGTGCTTTTCATTGCCTTTGGGCTCCTGTGTGTACTCTCTCTCTCTCTCTCTCTCTCACACACACACACACACACACACACCATAACCGAGAATTGTGCTTCCCAGGGCTCTCTGCAGAACCTGCCCATCCTTCAGAGCCACAAGCTTCCTGGTCACAGCTGGAGAGTGGTGGGGGTTCAGAAAGGAGTTCCTGGGCCTGCAAGAGCCACTAGGGGGCGAAGTTCTCCTTGAACAGAGCAGGGAAAGGGTGGGCGGAGCCCCAGAAGTGGCAGCTGCCAGTCTCGAAGCAGCCCACAGCCCAGCCCAGCCCAGGCCAGCCTCCCTCCCTTCCATGCCCTGGAAGCACGAAAGCCACGCAGAGGTCTGCCTCCCGCCCAATGGCTTGTGGCAGCAGCAATGCCCACCAGAACTGGGTGCCACCAGCAAAACCCTCCCTCCCCGCGTGCGCCTGGAGCGTCGTGTCCCTGGTCCTCCAGAGCGCCAGACCGGTGTCCAACCGAAGGACAACAAGCAGCAAGTGACAAGGCACGTCTACTCGGACGTACGCCCCGCTGCATTCAACCCGGCTTACTCCCACGAACCGGCTGCAGCCTCCCTCAGTGTGCTGCAAGCCTTGCTCAGGCCGGACAGAGCAACACCCCCCAACACGCCTCCTGGGGCAGAGCTGGGGGTGGAAGGCGGTGTTCGCGGAGCCTGCCTGGAGCCGCCAGGTCCGCCCACTCACAGCACAGCAGCTCACAGCCCCAAACAGCTTCACCGGCCATTGCTGGCAGCCTCATAGCTCACCTGTCAAGCGGGGGGGGGCGACGGGCGACTGCGGCCCTCCCTGCAGGCGGAGCCCGGGAGAGACGTGGCTGCCCAAGCCCAGCTCTGGCTGAGAAGAGGGTCAAGCCAGGGACATCCTGCTGTGTGCCCCAGAGGCGTCCTCTGACACACACCCCAGATACAATCCATGCCTTGAGTGGGCAGGGCCTTGTCAGCTCTCAGTGCTGCCCTTTGGCCTTCCAAGGCCTTGGGGGGGCTCCTCCTGGCAAGGCCGGGGGGGGGCTCCTCTCCAGAAAACACAGTTCAGCCAAAAGCTCCAAAGCGTCCCCCCCCCAGCCTCTGCACACCTACAAGAAGCCGCCCACAGGCCCAGGCCCAAAAGGGATGTTGCCACTTTGCACTTGGCAGTGTTGAAAAATGGTGCCCTCCCCAGGTGCCGAATTCCAGCCTGAGGCTCGGCAGCGGAGAGGCATCCGGCCCGGACAAAAGCTTCCTGGGCTGGCCGCAGTCTGAGGGGAGCCAGGCCCCCAGGAGTGGCGCGCCAGAGGAAGGCCTGGCGGGAGCCTCTCTCACGCCACAACCGCTCCATGGGGGCGATGGCAAGAGACGCTCCTTGGGGGCTCCCGGCCCCTCGTCCGCACAGGAGGACCAGCACCGCTCCCCAAGAGGAGCCTGGCGGGCCAGGCCAAGGGCTGCCCAGTGCAGCTGCCTCTGGGGCAGGCAAGGCAGCCCAAGGCCAGCCCCAAGGGCCCCTCTGGGCCAGGGGCACAGAGGCAGCTCCCCATTTGGGGGCTGTGCCCAAGGAGGGAGCGGGAGCTGCTTTCCCAGCTGGGGTGCTGTGACCTCACGCCACTCCCACACCCCCGCTTCCGAGGGCAGAGTGTGCACAGCACCGGAGCACTCCCCACCTCACGGCAGAGGACCCGGGGGGGGGGAGGAGAGGCAGCTCCTGAGCGCCTTGAATTGTCGCCATCTGCCCACGAGAGCCTCTGGGAACGGTTACCCAGTGACGAGGGTAAAGTCCACCCCACTCCCAGAGGTGGAGGGGAGAGACCCACCCGCACAGCGGAGGTGCTCTGGGAGCCCCCCCCCCAAGAGTCCAGAACCCCTCGGCAGGTTCGTGCTTTGAACTGGCCACACTGCAAGGGCCTTTCAGGGGGCAGCAGGATTTGCAATCTGGGGCGGACTGCTTCGGGGGCAAGGCCCCCCAGTACTGAGGATGGCTGCAGGCACTGCACTCACGGCAGTCTGGGCACAGAGGAGGGTCCTTCTGACGCCCGGAGGCCCCTGCTCCACTCCTCTGGCAAGGCCGGACACACAGGTGCAAGCCACGGCCACGCCTCTCAGGAGCGCAGCAGCAGCAGCCTTGGGACAGTGGCGGGGGCCTCGCAACCCCGTGCGGCTGCCGGTGCGGGCCCAAGTGCGTCTCGAGCGCTCCGTCCTGCGTGTCTGGAACGGATTTTTCCAAAGACTTCAAGAAAGCAGCTTCCTGAGCAGTCCAGGCTGGTGATTCTTGATCCTCTGCCTGTTTACTCACAAGCAGCACCCCAGAGATCAGCGATATCTACTTCCAGTAAATGCATTTAGGACTGCCCTGAAAAAGATGACCCGGCAGCACCGAGGGGCCAGGAACATGGGGGTTCAGAGAGCCCAAGCTGGCAGGCAGACCCCACCCTGGCTGAGCTGGGCCAAGGGGGACGACAGCAGCGGGGACGCAGAAGGGACAGTCCGGCCAGGCCTCTTGAGCCGCCCAGGCTTTCCAAAGGAGGCCTGTGCCCCCTCCCCGGACCCGCTTCTCGGCTGGAGACTCCCCTGGCCTGGCCCGGCCCAGTGCAGGAGCTGGCCAGAGGCGGCCGTGCACCCAAGCCCACGCCAGGCACGCCGCTCAGTGCAGGTCCGTCACCTAGCACAACGCGCATGAAGGAGTTCAGCGGAAGTCCTGGCTCTTTCAGCAGGGCGGACGCTGGTTTTCTGCTCCATGGCACTCGGGCAGCCTGTGCCAAGCCCAGGGCCTCCCCCAAGCCTTGTGGCAGACGCTGAGCAGCGAGAAGCTGGCAGAGCCCCCTGCACAGGCAGCGGAGGGGGCCACAGCACCCAGCCCCCTCCGGCCCAGAGCAGGCCCTGGCCCGGTTTGCACCCACGACACCTCATGCGCCAAGCGGGGGGACGCGGCCCGGCCGCTGCCACTCAGGAACGACGCAGCCACAGCCAGCTGCGAATGGCCAACTGCCAGTGCGAGGCCAGGCGAGGAAGGAGAGTGTCACAGGGCAGGCGGCTGGCCAAGGGCGCTCTGCTGCTCATCTGCCAGGCTGCAGCTGCTCCTCCGGCACACCAGGCCAGCCTGCCGCCCGGCTGGGTCTCAACAGGGCGTGCACACGCATGGGGATGCTGCCAGGCGAGGAGCCCCAGCTTGGCTCTCAGCCTCACAGTCCCTGGGGAGGCCTCGGCCAGCCCAATCCTGATGCAGTAAGGGGACAGCGGCCGTGGCCTACGCAACAGGTTCACTGTCACAACTGCTGACAGCACAGACGCGGCCCCTGCCAATCGCAAAGCACTAGGAGGAGGGCAAGATCGGTCCAGGGTGCTGAGGACAGCTGCTCTCGGCCTCCTCCCAGCACCAAGGCTCCACCGGCCCCGGGTTCGAATCCTCCTCTCACCCCCACTATGATGCTGGACTCCTCCTCACCCACCACCCGATTTCTCCAGCGTGAGCTGGGCTGGTGGGTGGGGGTGTCCCCAGGTGGAGCTGGGCTGGCTTTGCCTCTTGCCATCTGCCAAGGACCCAACAACCAACTCCTCACGCAGGATCCGACTTGCCACACGACCACACAAATGCCCACAAGCAAGTTGGCAACAAGCCTTCCTTCTCTGCTCGCACCACGTGCCCCCGAATGGAAGAGGCACCATTTCCAGCAGTTGCAGCCAAGGAAAACACAAGGCTGCTCCTCAGGATCAGACTGAAGTGGGCCCATCACCTCCGGCCCCCAAGGACGTCAGGGCCAGACAGACGCTCCCCTCCTCTGCACCCAGGACGCTGTCCGGAGAACACAGAGGAAAAATGAGGCAGCACAGCCAACAGTCCCCGGCAGACCTGCAGCCCTGGGGGGCCAGTTCCACACGTGCGTTTCACACCCTAAGAAAGATGACCCCCTTCGCTCCACCTGGAACTTGCTGCTCCTCCACTGACTCAATGCCCCACACTCTCATGGGAAGGACAAGCTGGGTCCCCAGCCGCTTCCCTCCACAGCGTGGCTTGCTGGCGAAGGCAATCCCCTCTCCCCAGGGAGACGGGCTCTGGATGGGCCCACAGAGCTCTCTCCTGAGAAGGAAAGGGCAGCGTTCGCAAGACCCCCCCCTGCCTCCGCAGCAGCCAGGCATGCCTGGACGTGGACATGTGCCCTAGATCTCGCCCCTCCCAGTCCTCGGCTCAGAAAGGCTTCAAAGCCTGCAGGGAGGAAGGCCGGGAAGCAGCGAGTGCGAACGTCTCTCTCTCTGTGGATGCGAGGAGAGGGGGCTGAGAAGGCAGGGTGACCTTGAGCCGCTGAGGGAGAAGCAGCCCTCCCTCTCCGTGGCCAGGGCGGCCTGCGGGGCTACAGAAAAGCCCCCCCCCATGGCCTGGCCTGGGGAGTGAAGAGAGAGAGAGGAGGGGGACCCTGCAGACGCCACCCCACTGCAGAGCCGTAAGCGCTCAAGTAAGGGGGCTGGTTCTTGCCACAAGGTGTTTACCAGCCGAGCGAGAGGAAGATGCTCTGCACACAGGCCCCTGCCCGGGGCAGCTTTCTAACAGACCCACCACCACGCAACACACAAAGGCTGCACTCACTGCAGACTCCAGCGACAGGCAACCGTCTCGTCCACCCTGAAAAACACAAAAACGTTGCAGAGTTGTGAGCAGTCAGCAGGCAGTGCCCACCTGGTGCCCTGGGCACTGAGTGCCACGTGACACCCCCCCATACAGAACAGCCATGCCCCTGGCTCCACCTCCACAAGTGCTGTCCTAAAAGACACCCACAGCCACATGCGGGCCAAAGATTGAAACAGCAGAAACAAGGCTTGTTTTCGGAGTCTCCCGCACGGCTCCAAACCTGTTCAGCCAGCTGGGAAACAGTTGCCTTGTTTGGGGTTGAAACGCAGGATCTGGGAGCCAGCCCCTCCCACCCGGACCTGGCCACAAGCAGCAATGCCCCCCCACCTCTCTCCAGCCACCAGCACTGCCCTCTCCCCTGCCCCTGAAAGCAGCTGTTTCTGGGGCGCAGCGGCAGGCAAAGCTGCGAGAACTTTGAGCCACAGCCTGCAAGGTCCCCATCTGCCTTCCTCAGCTTCCATTTCAAAAGGTGCCCCACTGCTTGGGCTTGCAAGGCAAGGGAAATGCCTCTGAAGCAGGAAGACTGCGGGGGGGGGGGGGAACAGCCTGCTCCTGGCACAAAGGCAGGAGTGGGGGTGGGTGCCCGAGCTCTACAGAGCCCTGCATTCCTCCTCATTGCACAGATGAGCCAGGGGAAGGAAAAGCACGAGGGAGGGAATCTGGTGCAAGGAAGGGGGGAGACCCAAGCTCCCTCCAGGCCCCGGAGCCTCCAGCACAAGGGTGGCAGGGAGCACACGCCCTGTGCAGCTTGCCTGCCACCGCCACTGCCACCCCTCCCCCCAGGCTGGTGCCAGGCGCATCTATGCCCAGCCCCTAATGGAATTACGCCACACAAACAGCTGCAGCCAAACCCCGGCCTGGAGGGGCAGCCAACGAGGAGTGGGCAGGGGCCCAGAGCTGGGCACGGCCAAGGGAGACCACCTGGCATTATGGGCTGGCCACAGCTCAGGCCAGGGGCAAAGAGAGGCTGCTCCCCCCAGAAGGACACTTGTCCCGGCCAAGCGATTCCCAGGACCACGCGTGGCTGGCTCGCCCGCCCCCCACAGCTTCCTGGGGAGGGGCAGGGAAACCTCTCCAGACCCAAACCAGGGCCTGCCAGAGCAACACGACAGCCACCTCAAGGTCCGAGCAGGGAGACCGCCTGGCCCAGTGACCCACCAGGTGCACCCCCAAAATCAGCACCATGGCATCCTTCTCCAGCTGACACTGAAAAGTGGGTGACGGGTATAGAGAAAAAGGGGAGACTCCTGGGGGGTGCTGCTGCAGGAGTGTGGGCCCTACCTTCAGAGGAGCAGAGATAGCAGCCCCAGGCACCCCCCACTGGGCACGGGCCTCAGGCCCAACTGGGCTGCAGCTCAGAACCTGCCACCTTCTCCCACTGAGAAAACACCTCACTGGGGCACGAAGGCCACATGTCAGGGTGAGGGGGAGAGGAGGCATGCCAGCCAGGTGCAAGGACGCACTAGTAGCTTCCACTTGCTGTAAGTTCCACAGACTAACCCTGCAATTAATGCACTTGGTCATCCAAACACAGGGGACAGAGGGGGGCACCCTGTCAGAAGCAGGTGGGCAAGCACCCTGGGGAGGCTACCTGGTCCCTCATGGCTACTGCAGAGACCCACGTGTGTGGTGCCTGCCCTTCTGCAAAAACCCTCCAGCCCGGAACAGAATGCCCTTCCACCATCATCACTACCAAGCTAGCTTAGGCCACCAAGGATAACAAGAATCCTGAGGCCAGCAGAGGGAAAGAGGAAGGCCGTGGACGCAGGGCCTGGCTGTCGGAGGGCTTTCTGCCTTGCCACGCGTGTGCCTCTGGCATAAAACCAGGAAGGCAGCCACAGCACCCTCATCCAGGCACACACCAGCACCTCCCGGCCCCACCTGGCCTGAACACCATGCTGGTTCTAGCAAAAGCATACACACACACCCCGGCCAATCACTCACCCCCCGTAGGCCCCGAAGGTGAAGCTCCATCTCCTGGAGCCCATGTCGGGCCTTGCCCTGGGGAAGGCTGGCGGTCAGGCCAGCAGCAGAGAACGTCCTTGCCCGGCTGCAACAGTGGCATCCCAGGGACCACCCACCTCCCCCGCCCCTCCTGCCTACAGCTCCAGCCAGCCCAAGCCGGCCTGACCAATGCCTGCTCCAGCCGGCTCAGGCCCATGCACTCGGATCAGAGCAAGAGGCCACGCACGCCTTGCCCATGGAGATCGGAGCTCTGTTGGACAGCGCCCCCTCCTGGTCAGCATCTGCAGCAAGCGAGGGCGAAGAGGCTGGAAAGGGTGGAAGGGAGCAGTCAGCAGCACCCTGGACAGCGACAGGGCAGGCGCTCTGGGACCTCTCCGTGACCGGAGAGCCCCCACCACACACACACGCACATCAGTCTCCCCTGCTCACTCGCTCAGTACGGCGCCAAAGGCCACACGGGCCACCAACGATGCGGCAAAGCATCCACGCACCCCGAGGCCCCTGCCGCCCACTTACCCCCTTCAGCACACGGGGAGGGCGCTACTGGGGACTCCCAAGCAGCAGAGACTTCGCCGGCCACACTGGGCAGCTGCTACTAGGCGGCCGCTGCAGGCCTCGGCTCTCTTGCCGGCTGCCCCTCCACGCGGGTCCGACGCGGAGGAGGCCCCACATAAATAAGTCGCGGCAGGCCTTACAGGCCCCTAGAAAACATTCTCTCACTACAGACGGCTGGGACGCTGAAGCCAAGGAGGGGGAGCCTTTGCCGAGGGCATTCAGTGGGGCAGAGCCAAAATCAGAACTACCGCCCCCCCCCCGTCGCGAGCATTGCACCAGCGCTTTAGGTTATTGCTCCTCCTGCCCGCGTTTCCAGAGCGGAATCTGGCCGCGCTTGGGGAGGTGGGTGGGAGGCGCGACGCCAGAGCGGAAAATGCTGGCATGCCAGCCCCGTTCCGACGAGCGACGCCAACCCGCAGCAATCCGCACGCCAGGCCTGACACAAACAGCCGGCGGCGGCAGGAGGGAGGGCTGCGAAGCGGGCTGTGGCTGAACGGAGGCGGGAGCGGGGTGAGCAGCCCCCAGCAGCACCAGCGCTGCGAGAGGAGCGGCTCTGCGGAGCCATTTCCAGCAGCCGCCTCTCTCCTCCAGAAGGAAGAACGAGGCACGCCGCGAGGCTCAGCCTCGTGCGGCGGGGAAGTGCGGAGATGGAGGAGATGACGCGGAGGGGGTGACCCACCCACGCCTCTGCGTGCCGGACGCTCCCCGCTGCCGCTGCTCTGGGCCCCGACTCTTGCAAGCGCCCCCCCCCCCCCGGGGGGGGCCGGCCCAGACAAGGGGGCGCTACATCAACCGCGCGCAGGAGCGACACCTCCACCTGCCACGCGCAGCCCCTCCCCCGCAAAAGGCCAGGGCTGGGATTTCTTCCCCGCCCCCCCGCGTCGCCAGTCTGACTCTCCACTACCACCCCAGCCAGGAAGTCGGCCTCAGTGTCTCGCCTGCAAAATGGGGGCAGCGGGGCTGCGAAGGCGGCCGGCCCAAGGCGCAGTGGCGCATCCGTGGCGGGGAGCCCTGCAATCCAACTTCTCCCCATTCGTCGCTCTGCGCGTGGCGCACTGCCAGTTCTCGAGCTCGACGCCCAACCGGCCGGGAGCAGCTCCAGGGTTTAACCCCTTCAGCGCCAGGCGCCGCCGCTCCCTGCTCTCCACGACAAGGAGGCCACCTCTCGCCGAGGCCAGGGCCTCACGCCCCACCCCGCCCCTGGTCAGGAGGACTCGGACGCACCGGCCAGCCTCGTCCCGGCAGTTCTCCTTTGCAAGGGGGACCCCGACGACTGCCCGCCTACTGGCTCTTCGCCCGCTCCTCTGCGGCAAGGAGACTGCGGCGGAGCTCCACTCAGGCGCTCCCGCTCCCCTCTCGGGCAGTACCCTACTCTCTGCACGCGCTCAGAAACCCCGAGGTTACTGGGGACGCGGCAGGGCGCCCACCAAGGTGAGTAGGAGCAGGTAGAGCCCGGATAGCGATGTTCCCTAGAGAACGGCGAGAGCTCCGGCCCCGCACAGGCCGCCGCCGGCCCTGCCAGCTTACCTTCACCGCCGCCGCGCCCGCTCCTGCAGCCGTCGCCGGGGACTGAGCCGGGCCGGGCCGAGCGCGCAGTCACGTGGAGCTGCAGCCCCTGCGCGCTCCCATTGGTCGGCCGGGAGGAGCGGCGCGAGGGGGCGGAGCCTGCGAAGGGCTGGCCCTGGCCCCGCCCCCGGGGGCTTCCCGGTTCAGCAGCAGTCTACCTCCGCGGTGCGAGGAGGGGGTCGCGGCGACAGGCAGGGAAACGGTTTGGAAGGAGGCAAGCGGACGGAGGACTTCCTGCTTACGAGATCTGGGCTCCCCCCCCCCCCGCGGGTTTTCAAGCGGAGTCAGGATGCGCACCGGTCAGGGATGAGAGACCAGAGGACCGGGTCACAACCGGGGACAGGGAGGCTCAGAGCAGCAGACGTGGTTGCTGGGCGGGGTGGGGGTGTTGCCCTGATAGCTGCAGACAGAGCCAGGAGTGAGCAGCAACTCCAGCGAGAGGCTGCACTGGGGGGGGGGGGGCTGCTGCTGCTGCTGCACACCGTCCTTCAGGATCAATTGGAGCAGATTGAAAGCACCTGCCTGGCTGCTGCAGGGGCAGGTCTGGACCTAGGGGAGGGTCCCCCTCACCTGAACAGCATCCTGCCACCCTCCAAAAGCAGCAGCTCCAGCCCTTGCCTGGAGGGCTCTAATCTTCAGGGTGGGCCGCAGCAGCTGGGCTAGGCAAACAGGCCGAGTGCTGGTTGCAGACTCAAACACCTATTGTTTTAAAACCAGTCCCCCAGCAGCAGACCCTCCCCCTCCCACCACCTGTCTCCCCTCCCCGCGCTCACTGCTGCTGTCTTTTTGCAAGATGCCTGGGCAGGGGAGGCAGGGAAGTGCCTTGCAGAGCCCACTGCAGCCCCCCACAGCAGCCACAGGCCTCTCACTGAAGCTCCTGCCCACACCCCAAAGGGCCCCCTTTCCCTCTGCTCCCACAGAGGCCCAGCAGAGCAAAGCCGCTCTTCCTCCAGCAGTGGAATGGTGCACGGGCAAAAGGTCAGCACGGCAGAGCTCCTGGGAGTTGGGGTGCCCCCTTCTGGTGCCCAGCCTGCCCCCATGCGCAGTCCCAGTCCCTGCCAACCTCAGATCCTGGCAGGGAGCCATACCTGAGGCCAGCAGGTTCAACTGTCACTAACCCCCACTCAGAGCCTCACCTGGCTTGGTGCTCTGCTTCCATCACCCCTCTGACAACACTGCACGTGGAAGTGCCCCCCCCCCCGCTCAGGCCTCCTCCATTCCTGCCCCTGAGAAGCCCCAGCTGGTTTCCATTGTGGGCCTGCTGCTGTGCCAAGGGCCTGCCTGAAGCCAGGAACCTGGCCCACCCCCAGGGGGAGGAGGCACCACCCACAAACCTGCCACTCACCACAGCCTCTGCTGGGAAACAGCCCTTCGTGCAGGCTGGCCAGAAGTCGCCCCAGCCAGCCAGGGCTGTGCCCCCCCTCCCGCCCCACTACGTGGAGCGCCTGGGCGTCACTGAAAGAAAATCCTGCGCTCTGGGGCAACCCAGCAGGCAGGTTGCCCAGGGGGAGACCGAGAAGGGGCAAGATAGAAGACAGCTGAGCAGGTGAGTGGAAAAACATTTTATGCAACTCAGTACAAATAAGTGAGAGAAGACTGACCACGCACACACTCCAGGAAGACCTGGGAGCGCCAATGAGCCCCCCCCCCCGCATCTGCAAGCACAGACGCCAAAGGAGGCTGGCGACCCACAGAAATGACCGCTGTGTCCACCTGAAGTATCGCTGCCGATTATATTTATATATAATACACAAATATATATATATACACACACATACATACACTCCCAACCCCCATCTGGTCAGCCTCCCTGTGAATTCAGACACCCCTTTTCAACCTGAAAGTTGTTTGGAACCAGAAAGGAAAAAGCAAGTGGAGCAGACCAAGATCCCGCCGCTGGGGGGCAGCTCAGCTGTCCTCTGTGCCTGGTCCTGCCTGGCAGGAAGCAGACCTGCCCAGCCTGGCTTCGCTGGGGGCAGCCAGCACCACCAAGGGAGCTGGGAGGAGGAGCCTTTGGGCAGGACAGCGTTGGCCACCTCCCACCCTCCCACCCCCAAGAAGGACCCAGGCGGCTCATCGCTGGAAGACGGAGACGCAGACGGCGCCCCAGTCTCAGCCCGAGGACCCTGCCAGCAACTCAAAGAGTGAGCACAGCCTTGAGCAGGACAGTCCAGGCAGCTCCAGCTTGTACAAAAAACAGACCCCCCCGCCAGGCCTGACCCGTTCAAAATGGCCCTTCCCTGCCAGCACATCAGGCAGGCCCAGAGAGGGGAGCCCTTTATGGAGACTCTCCGGAAGGTGCAAGAGGAAGGCGCACCACCCCCACCCCCCCGGGGCAAGCAGCCCTCTGAGAGGCGGGAGAGCACCCGGCAGCCCGGAGCGAGATCCGTGCAGGCGTTCTTGGCCAAGCACCTCTGCCCAGCAGCCCACCCACGCGCCCTGCCGGCCAGGAATGCTGCCGCCAGCCAAGGTGGGCTGCAAGTGCTGCAGGGGAGACGGCAGCGTCCAACGCGCAGCGTCCTGGGAGAGGCGCCAGGGCAGGAAGCTCCTCGGCCGGAGTCTGTTCCTCCCAGCAAGACCCAACGGCAGCCTGTCTCTGGAGCGCAGGGCCTGCAGCCCACAGTGCAGCCTGCTCCAGCGATGGAGGGCCGGGGGCGGCTGGTGCTGGGGCCGGGCCGGGCAGTCCTGCTGCTGTCGCCGCCGCCGCCAGTGCTCGCCGATTCAGTGCCCGAGGAGGCCAGTCCCTGGAGCGAGGAAGGACAGGCTGCTAATCAGGACGGGCTGCCCGCAGAGGCCGGAGCAAGGGGTGGAGGGGGGGGCCGGCCTACCTTTGAAGCCCTCCTCCGGCATGCAGACTGGAAAGGAAAGCAGGCGCGTCAGGATGGGGCCACCAGAGGCTGGAGTAGCCACACCCCTCCCTCGGCCTCCCGCACCTGGCTCTGCTGACAGCCAAGCAGCCCCCCCCCCCCAGAGCAGAGCAGGGCCAGCCCCGTACCTTGCATCACGTCGTCTATGGCTGCGTAGTCCACCACCGGCTCGTCGGCCTGGGGAGCGGGGAGAAGACAGGCTAGAAACGGCCCTGGGCTGCCCAGAGAGGCAGCTGCTGGCAGAGCGTGCAGTCGCACGGGGGGCAGCCTTGCCCCAGAACCCCTTTGGGCCAGACGCGGGCACCACTTTTCCAAAGCCACCACACGGCTGTTCCGAGGGGTGGGGTGGGGTGGGGTGGGGGGCAGCCCCTTGCGGCAGCAGCTGTGGCTTGTGGAGGCCCCAGGCCGGTGGGCTGGCCAGCCGGCCAGCCTCCTCCTGACCCACGCCCAGCGATGCAGCTGCCCCGGCTCTCCCTCCCTGCCTGCCCCCAGCCCCTCCCAGGTACCTTCAGCAGGACGACCGACTCTGGCGTCACTCCGAGGCTGCCCAGCGTGGCCGAGTCATCGGTGAGGACCGTCCCCTCCACGGACAGGTTCTGGTCAAACGGGGCGACGGAGAAAGCGTGCATGATCTGCGCGGGCGAGGCAGAGGACGGCAGCTTGGGCAACGGCACAGCCACGACGCCAGGCCCTGCCCCGCGGCTCCCCCTCCCCCCTCCAGATGGCCCCTCGGCACTCCCCCAGCCCAACCCTGCGGCCAGGCCTCAGCTGAAGCTGGCACTCAGGGGCCGGCTCCCCTCCCCACTCCAGGGGGAAGCAGGGCGGGTGCTGCCGCCAGCCTCCGGGGTGCCTCGGAGACGGGCAGGGGGAGAGCACCAAGGCCCGCACAGAAGGCCTGGCCCTCCGCCAGGAGCGGGGGTTGGGGAGGACCCGGCCTACCTCACCTGGATTTTGAGGTCTTTCAGGGTCTGGTTGGCAGACACCAGCAGCGCCTTCTCCCCGCGGACCTTCCGGTGCCGGGTGCTCCGCCGAATCCCCTGCTTCTGGTAGGCGAGGCAGTTCGGGTGCGACACTTTCTGCCGCTTGCCGTGGCCGCTGGCCTGCAAGCAGAAGGACTGTGGGTGTGCTGGCTCCTGCCTGCGTGGGGGGGGCATAGTGCTCCTCCCATTCCCCCCCCCCCGGGCACTCCACTTCAGCAGGGCCCAGCTGCCAGACCAGCCTCCCACTTCTTGCCTAGTGGCTCCATAGGGCCTGAAGGCAAGCATCCCCCCCCCAACCAGCAGCGGGAATGAATCCCCCGGCCCCCCCCCCGCTCTGCAACTGTGCCCACCCCCAAATGCCAAGCCTGGCTGCTGCAGGGGCTGCTTCCCACCCTGCTGGGGCTAAGCGGCGCAGCTGCCACATGCCAGCCAGGCTGTGGGAGCGCGTGGCAAGGGGCCAGGCAGGCCCACCCACCCCAGCGCCCAGGAGAAGCTGCAGCCTTGCCCGTACCTGGCTGAAGTCTGGGTCCTGCTCCCCTTCGAGCCGGCCCTCCTCCCGCTCCTCCTCGGCCTCCGAGCTGCTCACGTTGAGCTCAGGGGCAGCTTCCTTCATGACCTGGATTGGCCGGCCAGCCAAGAGGAAGAACAGCACAGTCCCCACATTTCTGGCAGCCCCCAACCACACCCCGAGTTCCCCCAGGATGCGGTGGGAGACCAGGGCACCACCAGAAGGGCTGCTGCACCACCACCTGCGGGGCGGGGAATGGCGGCGGGGACCGACTGGCCGACGTCTGGACCCCACCCGCAGCCACCCAGCGGATTCAGCTGGCAGCTCTGCCCTCCTGCCGGCCTTCGCAGGGACTGGGACTGCTTGCAGGAGGGCCTGGCGCAGGCTGCAAGGAGCAGTGCTTCCCCCGAAGGAGGCCCTTCCGCCCCCTGCTCGCATAGCTTCCACAATGCCCTGCTCAACAGACCTTTGGGCCCTCCCCACAGCTGGGCGCTGCTCCAAGGGCAGCCCTGCTTCCCTGCTGCCGGCCAGAGGCGGCCACTGGCCCACAGGGAGCCTCCAGGGCCGGAGCCCGGCTGCCTCTGGCTGGCCCAGGGCCACCTCCCCACCGGGTGCCGCGTGCAGGACCGAGGCTGCTGCTCCTCGCTTCTGACCTCGAGGAGGGCGGCTGGGCCCCTCCCCCAGGGTCTCCCAAGGCTGCCACGCCAGCCAGCCAGCAGCGGGGTGGTGGTGGGCGCCCCCCCCTACCTTCTTGTTGTCGACCACTTTGCGGACGTAGACCGTGGCCTGGGCGTACTCCCGCAGGTCCCGCTGCTGCTGGCGCAAGAGGCCTTCCCGGCAGTCCGCGCACAGCTCTGGAGGACAAGAAGGACGGGCTCTGGCAACGAGCGAGGCCCACCACCACTGCGACCTGACGCCTGCGAGGAGCCGGAGCCAAGACTGCAAGTGGCGCCGCAGGGTGTCCTGGGCACAGGCAGGTCGTGGCTGCTGCTGCTGCTGCTGAGCCCCTCTCCCCCTGGCCTGGCCTGGCCTGCAGGCCTGGCCCTCCAGGAAGGGTAGCCCAGGGGCAGAGCAACATCCCCCAGCCCCAGCCCAGGGGCAGCCCACGCCAAGATCCAGAGAGAGAGCGTGACACAGCAGCCTGGCCGGGGGGGGGGGCACGGATCCCGCCCACTCACCGGGTTCAGTGATGTAGTGTGGGGGGCTTTCGAGGGCCACCTCTGGCACTCGTCTCCGGACGATGCGGATGGGCTGGTCCACCACAAAGAGCCTCTGGATCTTCTCCCACTCGCTGGGCCAGATCAGAGCTATGCTGTGCGGAGAAGCCGGACTGTGCGGGGGGCGTTGCTTGAGGGGGCCAGAGCAGCCGCCCCTCCAGCCCTCCACGCCAGGGCAGCCAAGGACAGCCTTGCGGGGCCGGCCCTTCCCCTCCCTCCCCCCCCCCCGCAGCGTCAGGCCCAGCACTGCACCTGGCAGCAGACACTCACAGTCGGGCCTCCTCTTTGGTCATGGAGGCAAGCGAGAACATCAGGCCACCGTGGGGGCAGAGCAGCTCCCGGTTCCCGACCGAAGAGACGGGGGTGCAGCGCGTCGGCCTCCTGGCGGGGGGGGAGGGTTTGTGGCACGGACGTCTCACAACAGCGCCTCTTAACCACCCAAGGACCCAGCACACAGACCAGAAGGGGCACTGCACGGTCCTGGCAGGGCCTCTTCCACACACTGGGGCTGTGGGTAGCCAAGCGGGGGGGGGGGGGGGGGGACAGGCCAGGCCAGGACGCAGAGGCCCCGTACCTCACAAACTTCTTCCACTCTTCCACAAAGAACTTGGAAACAACGTACAGTTCGTCTGTTTCCTGCAACGAGAGGGAGAAAGCCAGTCCTCGCTGTCTGGGGGGGGGGGCACAGCTGCCAATCAGCAAGGACCACGGGGCACGGTGTGAAGGGCCAGGTGCCGAGGCAGGAGGGCGAATCCAGTCGCATGCCACGTCTCCCCCTCCCCCGGGTGTGGCAGGTCTCTGCAGCGCCATTTGCCTCTCCTGGAGCTTCAGCCCCCAAGTTCTTCAGCAGAGTCACACACACCCCTGGAAACGACTGGCTGCTGGCAAGAGCCCAGTGGCACTCAGTAGCCTTCCACATAGGCTTGCCCCGGGGCTGGCAAACCCCAGGGGGGGGGGGGCTGGAGGATGACTGGGCCGCCCTCCAGCAGCACGCTGGGAGGACCGCGGCACTCACCGGACACCTGCCCAAGCCCCCTCCGCCCCCTCTGCCTACCTCCGGCCAGTTGCCAAGGCAGGGCCTGTTCTTGTCCTGGAAGAGGTTCGGGAGGCAGCACTTCTGCTCACTGGCCATCATCTTGTGCAGAGCCTCGTTCTCCTCTCCCTCGCGCTCCAGGATCTGCAGACACAAGGAGGTCTGCTGGTCACTCCCCTACCCGCAAAACTGAGTTCAGCCGGCAGCAGGACTAAGAACAGGTGCTTGAAGAACCAGCCGTGGGCCTTGTGGCCTGGGAAGAGGGCGCCATGCATGCACCACGCCCCTCCAGGCAGCTCCAGGGGCCTCCTGGCAGGGCCCCTTGGTGGAGGGAACGCCTGGAACTGCAGCTCCACCCCGCCCACTCTGCCCCAGCCTGGTCCAGATAAGCCACATTCTGCAGCCTCTGTATGGGGCGTGGCCAGCCCTCCTTGGCCAACAGCCACTCCAACACAGAGGCCACCCCCCTTCTGGTTGCAGGACACCCAGGGCCACCCCACACCCAGCCACCCTGGTACCTTGCACTGGGGACAGGAGTCCCTGCTGTTGGGGAACTCGGGAGCGTTCCGGAAGTAGCACAGCAGCTTCTCCCAGGCCTCTCTCGAAACGACCCTCCGCTCGTTCTCCGAGATGCACAGCTGGCCTGCACCGGAAGGGAGCTGAGAGCCGGCGCTGGTTCTGGCTGCCCCGCAAACAGCGGGGGGGGGGGCGGGGAGCAGGCAGCAGCAGAAGCACCTCCACCAATGCAGAAGGCTGTGGCCACCAGCCTTGCTCTGTGGCATCCAGCCTGGACTCCCACAGCCAGCACAAGGAGCCCCCATGGCCCTTCCGTCAGGCCGGGATGTGTCAAGCCCTGCTCCAGGAGTCTCCCCCGGCCCCAAAGCCCACCCAGGTGAGGAAGCAGCTTCCAGGCAAGGCAGGGATTTAGGCGAGCAAAGGACATGTCACAAAGAGAAGGCTCAGGGCTGGTCCCCGGCCAACGGCAGACGACCCACAGCCAGGCAGAAGCCGCCGCATCCATGTCCCTGCCCAGGGCAGGAGGCGCACCCAGGAGGGCTTGAGGCTGCCCGGAAAGGGGACCCCGCGCTCTCCAGGGCCAGCCTCCCACCACCACCCCGCTCTCCACGTCCCCCTGCCCCTTCTCACCATGCGGGCAGAGAATGTCCTCGTTGAACCTCAGCTCCTCTTCCTCACGCTTGTCTGCGCCGGGCTCGACTGGGGGAGGAGGGAGCGCGAGCGAGGGTCAGGCCTGCACCTGCTGCTGGAGCGCCCCCTCCCCCAGGCAAGAGCCAGCCCAGCAGAGGAGCTCCCCCAGGCCCTTCCGGAGCACCTCCCACATGCTCCCGCAGGCCCTCTCTCGACAGGCCCCTTCAGCCGGGCAGGGCAGGCGGTTCACAGCACCCCCACCCCCAGGGCTACTCAGTGGAGGGTGACGGCCCCCCAGGATGGAGGCGGGTGGAGGGACTGGGGCCACCTTTGCTCTTGGCGTCGCCGTTCATCTTCCCGTTGCTGTGGTCCTCGTCCGAGCCCTCGAGCTGCTCCAGGGCCAGCTGGCGCCAGCTCCGCAGGGACAACTTCCCGACCCAAAACCCGTCGTCGCTGCACAGAGGAAGACCGTGAGACTCGCCGTGAGGCGGCCGGGGAAGGGGAGGCCGCGGGGGCGCCGCACTCACTCACTCACTCACCCCTTGACCGCCACTTTCAGCAGGTTGGAGACGGCCTTGTAGTCCTCGCTGAGCTGGCTCTTCAGCCGCAGCAGGCGGCACCGCTCCACCACGCAGTCCCTGCAGAGCGCCTTCACTGGCGGCAGGCAAGACCGTCACTGCCACGGACTGCCCACCCGCCCGCCCACCCCGTCCTTGGAGCTGCCCAGGAGGCACCGCTGCCAGCCCGCTCGCCACACAGTCTCCCCTTATGGCACCACCCAACCCTCCTGGCAGAGCACCAGCTCCACAGTGGGCCACAGCGCCTCGCAGCTGGGGGGAGACGAGTCACGGTGGGGGCTGCACTGTGTGCAGAACCTGCTGCCAAGGGGGGCTCTCCTGGCTTCTGCCCCCCAGGAGAGCGGTGAAGGCAAGAGGTGCCCCCTGTGGGTGCTAGGGAAGTGACAAAGGGAAGGGGAAGACCCCCCCCCCACACACACAGAGACTTCTTCAGGACCTGCCCTTTGGCACAACTGCTCAAGCCGAGCCCAAGGACACGCAAGCAGCCTCCGTGCCTGACCCCTCCCCTTCAGGCTGCTTGCCCAGGCGTAAGCTCCTTGGGGCAGGGGCCTGGCCTGCCGCATCGCACACCCTACGGAGTACTCACCTGCCTCTTTCTGGGCTGTGCCTGCCCACCAATCCTGGTTTGTCCTGTCAAAGGCCCCAGCCCCCTCCCCACCACCCCCAGACGCCTCCCTTGCCGGCCAAGGCACTCCTTTGGAGGGAGCGCAGAGGGTGCCCCCAGGATCGACACAGGCAACTCTCTCCAAGGCCCCCGCGGTCTGCTCACCCGTCAGCCGGGGCCCTCCTCCGTAGCGCTGGTAGAAGTAGTCCGCCACGCACGCCGACACCCGCTTGACCGTCAGAATCTTGTCCGGGTGCAGCTTGCCGTGTGGGCACAGGGAGGCCGTGTTGTCGATGGGCTTGGGGGGCGAGGCCTCGTCCAGCCACTGCTGCAGCCACTCCAGGGACACGAAGTCGTAGGGGCACCCTGGGGGGGGGAGGCAGGGCATCACGGCCAAGAGTGCCAGAGCCCCACCTGGGCTCACACAGCCTAGAATCCCCCCCCCAAGCAATCCAACTTCAGGTCACAACTAGAAACCGCGAGGACTGCCAAGTACGACGGTGCAGTGTGCTTCAGAAGGGACCCAAATCTTTACTCAACACGGAGGAAAGGCTTTCTCAAGCCCCCCCCCCCGAGCCAGCCAGCCAGCCACAGTGCCTGCAGGCCTCTCACTTCCCTGCAGCAGTTCAGCCAGGGCCTGGCTCAGACCTGCAGCAGATCAGCCAGGAGAGGGAGCTCCTTGGGACCTGCCTCCCCCACTGCACTCATGCTTAAGGTGGGGCATCAGCACCCCCCCGCACACACACACACGCCATCTGCCACCAGACATGGGGTGGTCTGCTCAGCACCCCCTTCCTCTCTGCACGAGCAGCCAGGGTGGCTCAAGGGGAAATGAGCCCCAAGCACGCCCACTGCTGAGGAAGAGGGTCTCAGGGCAGGGCGGGGGGAGAGTGCTGTGCAGTGGTTTAGCACATCAGACTAGCCCTGGTGGCCCCCACTCCATCACGGAGCGTGGGAAGGACCCGCGCCAGGCAGCCTCTCACAGCCAGCCCTGCTCCCAGGGCTACTGCAGGGAGGAAATGGGGCGGGGGCTGTAAGGCAAGGCCACCTGGGTCCTGCTAGGAACATCCCTTCTGCCCTGGCAGGCACACAAGGGGACAGCCAGGCCCTTGCAATTCCACCAGTGGCCGCAAAGCATGTCCCCCCCCCGCCTGACCAAGGAGCAGCAGGCAAAGATGCCCCCAAAGCAGCACCAAGAGCCCCCGCCCAGGGCGCACCACATGAAGGAGTTTCCTGATGGATTTGGCCCACCCAGATGATGTGGGGCACAACCTGCTTGCTCCATCCCCCACAGTGGCTCAGCAATCCCCCCCAGTGCTTTCCAATCAGGGAGAGCAAGCCCCCAAGCTGAGCCAGGAGACGCAGCCAGCCAGCCTGCCTACAACCCCCCCCCCCAGCATGTTCTAAGGAAAGGCGTACAGACGGAAGAGCTTACAGACCAGCTTTGGCGGGCAACCTCTGGTAGAGCTCCTTCACCTCCTCGTGCTTCACCCGGCCCCTGGCCACGCTCTGCCTGCGCATCTCCGCCATCTCGTGGCACCACTCCTCAAACTTGCTGTTGTCGTGCTCGACAAGCTCCTGCAGGAATGCTGGACGGGGAGAGGGCAGACAGGTCAGGGGGAGTTGTGGGGGGAGCCTCCTGCCAGCCCCTCCAGCCCCGGGGTCTAGCAACAGCCGCACAGAGCAACGCCTCCGGAGGCCCCCGCTTTGCACGCTCCACAGCGACTGGGGGCTCCTGCAGCGCTCACTTCCAGCTTGTGCCCTCGTACAGGGCTGCTCTCTCCCTGGGCACCTGCTAACCCTTCTGGCGGCTTCGCAAAGGGTCTGGTGAGCCCCTCTGTCCTGCTTCAGCAAGATCAAGGACCCAGCAGGAAGCAGCTCCACAGGCTCCATGCACACACCTCCTAAAAGCAGGTCGGTCCCAGGCTGTGCTGGGCGAAGGCTGGCGGAGAAAGGTCAAGCTCGTGCAGGGCTTGCGCCCAAACCTTCCAGGCCCACAAGTCTGCACCCCAGACTGTTGTCAGGGTCTTTGCTGAGCCAGGTGGGTTGGGAGCCCCTGCCAAAGGGGGAAGGAAGGCAGGCTGCCGAACTGAGCCCATGTGGGCGGGCATGAAGCAGGCGCCCAGGGAAAGGTGGCCTCACCTGGGATCTCCACCCTCAGCGATTTCTCCCGCGTCTGCAGCCTGTACACCAGCATGTAGGCGTTCCGAGAACGGTAAACTCCCTTCCCACACTTGGGCTTCCGACTCTGGGACTTGGAAGGCTCTGGGGTGGGGGACATGACAGAAACCAGCACTGGGGATCCTCTTGCTTGGAGAAGCGCAGGGAGGCCCCAGAGCCCCCTCCCCAGTATTTATTTAACTATTCAAATTGTACTTTGCCTTTCTCCCCAAAGGGCACCCAAGACAGCAAACTACCCATTAAAACACAAAGAGTGCAGAAACACTACAACACACATAAAAGCACACAATGCACATACACTATTAAGAACCAAGCAACAGCATTAAAACAAACATTAAATTATGCCTAAGAAGCGCATGTTCATCAGCAACCATCATACCAAGGTTTTATAGGGTAACAAAGGTTTTCCAAATAAAAAGGTTTTCAAACCTCGCCGGAAGGCTAACAGCTGTTCTCAGCTCGAAGGGTAACGAATTCCACAGTACTGGTGCCAGGACTGAGAAGGCCTTCTTTTTGGCCCCAGACCTCTCTTAACGGCACAACCAAAAGGGCCCCCCTCAGATGACCCAAGAGAACCAGCCAGATTGCGTGGGAGGAAGAAGGATCTCACATGCACTAGTTCCAAGCAGTAAAGTGCTTTACAGGTCAAAACCAGCCCCCTGAACTGGGCCAAGAAACAAACTGGCAGCCAGTGCAGCTGCCAGTGCAGCGGTCCAGACAGTCAAACCGCCAACGTCCAGCAACCGCACAAGTGGGCACATTCTACACTAGCTGCAACTTCCGGACCGCCTTCAAGGGCAGCCCCATCTCGGATGTCACAATAGTCTAATTTTTCACGGGGAGCCCTCCCCCCTGCCAGTCCTGGAACCGGCCTACATCTTCCTTCCTCTGGACGGGGAGGCTGGCACTTCTTTCGGCAGCGATGCTGGGGAGCAGCCAGCCCTCGCTCCAGGCACCCAGCGGCCAAAGGCACCACCTACCACCACTTGGCCTTCAGCTCAGCTCAAGTTGTGCGGCCTTCAGCTCAGCTCAACCTAAGGACAGCAGAGCTCCTTGCTACTCTCAGGCAAGCCGCGAGCAACTCTACTGGCCAGTGGATCACACCTGCCTTTGCAGCAAGCAAGCAGCCCAGGACCGGGGGTTGTTGCTGTTGTGTGCCCGCATCTCACCCAGTGGAGGTGAAGGAGCAGCTGCCTGCACGGGATCTGCGGGGGTCCCTGATCTTCCTGGGGGCACTGCCCCATCTGCCCCACCTTGCAAGACAGGGCAGGCTTCTGAACATCTCCAGCTACGAGTGCGTTTTAACCTCAGCAGCTCACAGCTTGAGAGTCCTTCCTCTGGGGAATGATTAGGTGGGGCCCTGGAGAGTGGAGCACCAGGGATCAGCCCCGTCAAGGGTGCTCGGCAGGCTCCAACTGCTCAGGTGTGGGTCAAGGCGAGAGGCTGAGCCTGTGCTGCCCTCTGCACAGGGAAGAAAAAGCTCTTACCTAGATCTTCTTCCGCCCCCAGCTGAAGCTTCTTGCCCTCCATCTTCTCTATCTCCTCGTCATTAAACCGGTACCACTCTCCTGTCTGCGGGTCCTTCACGTGAGCAATATAGTGGCCAGAATAGGCACTGACACCCCGGTGGATCAGAACCGCACTGAGCTCATAGACTGAGACGCCGGCTGCAAGACAGCAGAAGCTGGGCTCACCCCCACCATGCCCGTGTGCCTTTTGGTGCCAGGCGGACATTCACTGGGCAGGTGTCCGTCCTGCTGCTCTCCTGTCAGGGAACTCAAGGTGGCACCCAGAGAACTCCGTCACGGCTGACCTCCAAGCCCGGCCCAGCTGAGCTCCAGCCATGTGGGCTGCCAGCTCTGACCCCTTCCTCAAGCTCCAACTCCAAGCCTGGGAGCAGCAGTACAGGATCCGGCCCTCGGAACAAGTCCAGAAGAGCCACTCAGCCCACCTGGGTCTTCCATGAAGGGCTCCATGGACAGCAATTCCGAGAACTCCAGGTACGCGTTGAGCTTCTTTTTGTGGCCCGTTTGTCTGAAAAGGCAAGGCAACATTCAGGCCAGCAGCTCACAAGAGACTCGCCTTGAACAGGACTTGGCAACGCAGGCGGCGGACAGCATGGACCCCCTTCCAGCGCCAAGGCAAATGGTAGCGGAATACAGGAACATCTTCCTGCAACAGTGTGCCACTGACCTCTCCCCACCCTCGTTTTCTGGACCCCTGGCACAGCCCAGCCCCCCAGCAGGGCTCTCAGTCAAGAGGGCCTCTCCTGGGCCATGTCCAGCTCGAATGTGTTTGAGTCTCTGCGCTTTGTAAGCTTCTTCGAGGGATTTTAAAGTGGGAAGCAGCACAAAAACCTCCCGGGGACTGAAGAAGGTGACCTCCCCACCCCTTGGCCTGCTTCCCCGGCTGTGCCCAACTGTCTGGGTTTGCACCACGAAGGGAAGCTGCTGGAGCGGAAGGGTGCTGGCATGCCTCTGGCACCCCCTGGGTGGAGAAGGGATTTTGACTCCTCTCCGCCTGAAGGACATGCTCTGGCACAGTGGCTGTGAAGGCCCCGCCCACCCACGGGAGCCAGAGCCGGAAAAGCCACGTGCCTGTCAAAGACAAAGCGCATGAGCTGCAGGTTGAGGGTGCAGGGGAGGCTGAGGAGGCGGATCCTGCGGGTGGCATTCTGCTTGTTCTGGCAGCTCTCGCAAAAGTAGCGATTGTCCCCCTCCAGCTTTTCTTCCTGGCCAGGAGAGAGAAGCAGCAACGCTCAGTGAGAAGCAACCAGAAAGCCTCCGTGGCACTGACTCAGGTGCTGGTGTACAGAGAAGCACCCTCCCCTTTCGAAGAAGGGCCACACGGCCCTCTCTTCTGCTGCACAGATTCCAGAGAGCAGGAAGCACAACCCCCCCCCCCCCGCAGGAGAAACCCAACAGGCAGCGACTGCGAAGGGAGCCCTGGGCTCCCTCAGAACTCGCAGTGGCCAGAGGGGACAGCCTGCAGGCAGCAGAGCCACCTCTTCCACAGGCAGGCAGGCAGGCCTCCTGCAACTGACCGGGGTGCATCTGCCACAGCCTACAAGAGTCCAGGCCAGCACCTTGGGATTCTCAGTGACTGCTGCTACAGAAATCGGAGCTTCCTCCAGATCCCAAAGAAACTGATCCCAGATCATGTGGAAAGAACAGCTGGCAGGAGGCAGGCCACAACCCCACAGGGCCAGCGCTCTATCTATGCCACAGAGACACACACATGTACACCCGCCCACCCGCACACACAGAGAAGGAGCCTGCAAAGACCTGCCCGTACCTTCAGAAATTCAGTGACGCAGTCCGACAGCTGCTTGTGGCCTTGGATGTTCAACTCGAGCTCGTAAAACTTCGATATAAGCTTGGATTCTCTGCCACACTGGTTGCAACTGAAAAAAGACAACCACACCGTTAGACCATCACAGGAAGGGAAGTGGCTCCTCGGAATACCAATGCCAGACAGCTGAACACTGAGCTGCGTCCACCAGAGAACAACTTACACAGTGACGTACGCATACTCTCCACAAAACTGCTTCTGAACGATGTTCCGAACATCTGGATTCTTCTGAGAGGACAAGGTATCCTCCAAGAGGGACATGAACAGTTTGGAAAACTCCTGAGCATCCTAAGAGAGCCACAAACGTTGCCAAGTCAGACGAGATGGAGGAGACACCAACAGCAGGAACAGGTTCTGCTTCCACACTCTTATCTTAATGAGGCTCTTGGAGCACTCAGACAGGAGTGGGGCACACAGCACAGGTGGGCACGCCACCCCATGGCACTGATGAGGGCGCCTGCTTGGCTCTCTGCCTCAGCCACACGCAAGGGCAGGAGAAGGGCTCTTGTTACCTAGCAACACATTCCCCCGTGGAGGCTGAGCTCAGCTCAAGAAGCAGTTTTGGCGCTGCAATGCCAAGCTCTTCCCCCAACCGTGGGTGGAGCTGCTTTCCCAAAGGAGGCCAAGAGCTCACATGCACACGCCCGAACGTTACCTGTTGCTGACCTGTGTCCAAACCCAGAGCTTTCACAAAGCCCGACGGATCGATGTAGCGCCGCTTGCTGTTCTGCAGCAATGCAAACAAGTACTGGAGGTGCTCACAGATGGTCTGAGGCTCATAATCTGCCGAGAGGCAAAAGGCTTCCTTAGGCTGTAGACCTGTTGCCACACACCCTCATCTTTAGCAGAACAGACCATGATTTGGTCCTCCCAATCACCCTGCGAATCAGGACGGCAATGCCGACAACACCTGGAAGCATTCCCCCACAAGCTCTCCTTGAGGAAGGCAACATGAGCTACAATAGCAAGGTTTCCAACAACCCTGCCAAGGAGATTTGCTTGTGGCCCAGCTTCTACCTCCAGGATTAGAGACTCCAGGAGAACAGAATGTGGTGAACAGAGAAATCTGGATGCAAGTTTCAGCCCCTCTACCTGCTGCATGAGCAAATCTCTCTCAGAATGTTCCCCTTTTTGTAAAATGGGAACAGCTTCCTTCACTAACCTGCCTAGACCAGCGTTTCTCAATGGGCCAATATAAGTGAAGGGGTACATCATGCGTACCACAAGAAGTAACTGGCAAAACCACCACCTGTTACGTCTGGGATGGCAGGCTTGCAAGACTGGGACATAATGCACCAAACACCACCAAGACTGGGATACGAAGGCTCAGGAAGAGTGGAAGGCCACTGCAAGCATGAGAAAACAGTGCGCTGGATCTCTACCTGCCAAGCCAAGCCTCCTACCGTTGTTTGGTGAATCTTGTCCCACTTTTGCTGCCAGGCACTGGGCATCCAGGGGTGTTGCACTTATGCATACCACAAGTTGAGAAACCCTGTGAATGGTCTGGGGGCATCCACTTGCTAATGTCAAGTAGACACGGATAGACTCACCCCCGCCCCCCTAACGGGGAAGTGAAGTCCCTGGAAGTCTCATGTAAGGACCAGACCCAGCTACAAACAGCAAAAGCACTTGGTTAATTCAGCCTGGAAGTGAGATGATACCTGCGAGAGGTACGCAGCTGCAGCCTCCTCACTGGAGCAAGTTCAGGAGAGCAGAAGGCTGCACCCTCCCTGACTCACCCTTCTTCACTGGAGTGCCCTCTGCTGTTAGGTATTCAGGGCGGGCAACTGGACACAAGTAAAGGGCCTGCCGGAGCTCCAAGTTCAAAAACCACATCTGAAGGAACGTGTTGACGTAGCAGGTGGCGCCCAAGTTTGTGAGACCCACAAAGGCATTCTGGGAAAGACAACACATTTCAAGGATCATCTCAAAACAGAAGACAGTTACAGCTGCACTGAGGCCCTCCCTAGACCCCTTTCCCCACCCTCGCAGACAGCAGAAAATTCTCGTTTGGGAGGCCGGGTTGATCATGTGTGGATCCTGACATTTACAGAAAAGGGCCTCAGCTTTCTTTGTTCCTCAGGAGCTCTCACTTGGCAGCAGTTTAGCACCTCTGGGGGTGCCCGTCTGTTTTGTTGCCAAAGGGCACACAACAGCCAGGCCTCTGAGCAGACCGTGCTGGCAGGCACCTCTCAGCTGTGCTATCTTCCGCCAGTCTGTGTCGATTCACTGTTTTCAGAATGAAGATTAGATGGCAGGCCCCGTGTGCCACGAAAACAAAGGCAGCATCAGCCTCCAGCCCCCAAATCACGCTCAGGAAGCACCTTAAAGAAGGCTCTGGGACAGGCACACAAGCCCAGCCCCAGGTTCAACTACCTTTTTTCTTCTCTCAAAGTTTGGATCGTCAATATTGTGGAAGCTGCTTTCGTCTATTTCCCCCAACCAGATGTGCTCGCCAATCCCCACCAGGCAGTTGGGGTTTCCCCGGCAGTTTCTCCTGCAAAGCACAGGCCGCAAGATGAGGAGGTGCTCTTCCTTCGCTCCCCCGGAGCTGCGTCCCACCACGATCCCAGAGCAGGGGGGCAAGGTAAGGCCAAGCCCGGAGGGCGCCTCGGCGCACCGAGTGGGCCCAGCGGGAGAGTCTGAAGCAATGCAAGGGGGGCTGCCGCTGGCGACGCTCACCGCAGGGCCGCCCATCCGCCGCTGCCAATCCCCTGCTGCAGCCTCAGCCCGCCTGGCCGAAAGGCGCCGGCGAGTCGGAGCGCGAAGGTGCTGCGCGGTCGGGGGCTGCGAGGACCCAGGCCGGCTGCCGCACCACTGCCCGGGGCTGAGCAGCCCGGCGGCGGGGCGGGGGGCCGCCGCCGCCTCCTCCTCCTCCCACCCGCCGCCGCCGGCACGAGGAACGCTCGCGGCTGCCCCGGCGCGCCCACCGGCTCCCGCCTGCACCGCGCCCGCCGCACTCGCACCCGGAGGGAGGGGGCGGTGGGGGGCCGGGCCAGGCCAGGTCAGGTCGCCCCGCGCACTCACCTGCAGGCGCCGCGCAGGCAGGGCGGGAGGGCAACGCGGTAGGCGGCCTCGACGTGCTCCTGCGCGACGGCCTCGGGCGGCACCGTCTCCGCCCAGCGCCAGGCCGCCTTCTCCAGCTGCAGGCGCGGAGCCATCCCGGGCGAGCGGGGGGGGGGGGCACCAGGGACCGGAAGCGGAACTGGCGCTGGGGGCGGGGCTCCGGGGCAACGCAGGGCCTGGCGGGAAACGGCTGTCAGGCGGCTGGGCGGGGCTCGAAACGTCGCTCGGGAGACACGGGGGGCGTCACAGCTCAGGGGCGGGGCTCCGGTCGGGTACTGGGCACCAATTGGACCCGTCCGGCTTGGGCGGAGCCTCTTCCAGGCGACGGCGATGACGTGCCCGCGGCTGCTTTCCAGGCTCCGCCCCCAAGTCCAAGCCGTTCTCCTCGCGCCCTGCCACCAGGCCGGCGTGGGGAGGGCGCGTCGGAGCCATGGAAGTGCCACGCATGCGCAGCTTCGCTCCCCGGTATCCCGAGTGCGCCGCGCCCCAGCGCCCGCACGAGGAGCCGCGTCGCCCTCGAGGGACGTCCGCCTGTGCCCCGTGCGCCTGGCCGTCAGACTCCGGGAGTCTGGAAGAGGAGGCTGCAGGGTCGCGCGTGTCTCCTGCGATGGACCGTCCCTCCATGGACGTGCCCCGTCCCCACAGGCACCACCTCCTGTGGCAAGGAGTTCCGCAGATTCCACTCGCTGAGAAATAACTGCTTTCTTTTGTCTGCTCTAACTCAATTTTGGTGAATGTTCCCTGTTTCTGGTGTTGTGAGAGAACGAAAAGCACATCCCTCTGTTCCTCCCACGCAGAATTTTGTACTTCTCAATCATGTCGTCCCCCCCTCAGGCGCCTTTTTTCTAGAGTGAAGAGCCCCAAACGCTGCAGTCTTTCTTCATAAGGGAGATGCCCCAGCCCAGGAATAATTTTCATCACCCTCTTCTGCACCTTTTCCTGCTTCACTATGTCCTTTTTGAGAAGTGGTGACCAGAACTTTACGCAATGCGCCAGGTGTGGCCTTACCGTTGATTTGTACAGTGTCATCCTAATATTGGCCATTTTATTCACAACCCCCTTTTCATTATCCCAAGCATGGAATTGGCCTCCTTCACCACTGCCACACACTGGATCGACGTTTTCATTGAATTGTCCACTAGCACCCCAAGGTGTCTCTCCTGAGCCGTCACAGACAGCTCAGAACCCATTATCCCTTCTGGTTTTCACCAACTGGAAAATTCGTGTCATCCGCAAACGTGAACACCTATGCCTGTCTCCAGGTCATTTTTAAACAAATTGAAAAACACTGTCCCAAGACAGAGCCTTGGGGCACTCTGCTTTTCACCTCTCTCCATTGTGAACATTGCCCATTAACACCCACTCTCTGTTTCCTGATTCTCAACCAGTTCCTAATCCACCAAAAGATCTGTCCTATTCCCTTACTGTGCAGTTTTCGCAGCAGTCTTTGGCGAGGGACCATGTCAAACACCTTCTGAAAAACATATTCATATGTTCGCCCACCTCCACGCGCCTGTTGACTTTTTCAAAGAATATAAAGGTTTGCAAGGCAGGACTTACCTTACAGAAGCCATGCGTACTCCTCAGCAAGGCTTGTTCTATGTGTTGTAAGATTTTATCTTTGATGAGGCTTTCTATCCTCTTACCCGGAACAGACATAGGTTGACCGGCCTGTAGTTTCTTGGGACCCCTTCCCTTCCTTGTCAAGATTGGCATGACATTTGCTATCCTCCAATCCTCTGGCATTGTGGCGGTTTTAAGGGAGACGTTGCATACTATAGTTAAGAGATGAAGAACTTCATTCTTCAGTTCCTTAAGCACTCTTGGGTGGATGCCATCAAAGGCTAATCGTCTCCATGGAGACTCAGCCGTGCACATGGCAAATGGGCCGAAATCACCCTGCTGGAGTCATTGCATGGGGGTGGTTGTGGTTGTCAGTGACTGCTGTTCCAGGATGAGGCCCTTTTACACTCAGCTGGGCCAGCCACTCCTTTTGTTCCCTTCTGGCTGGGCAAATGCCCCCTCCTGCTACATTTGCTCCCGGGCCAGTGGGTCACTGAGGTCAACCCCATCCGGCTTCTTTGCACAGCTGCTGCCACCGCTTCAGGCAGTCCCGACACTTCACTCTCCAGAGCACGCTGGGCTCCTGCAAGACCTGACGGAGAGATGAGCAGAGCCAGCCACAGAGGAGGCTTGCAGGGGTGGGCAGCAGGGCTGCTGCTCCTGAGTGTGGCTGTGCTGGTGGCCTCAGCCTTGCCAACAGGTAGGCCCAAGTGCCAGAGGCTCTCATTGCAGTCCAGGACCAAGGCTTGGACGGGCGCGGGTCCCAGAGGCATGTGCCAGGGTTGGGATGGGGAGCTGGAGTGCACAGGCTGCAGGAGTTGCTGGTGCCAGTCCGACTTGCAGCCTGCAGGCTTGAGCTCCGGAGGACCCTTCCCTTCCTCCGCCTGTCAGCTTCTCAGGAGCCGGAGACGGCTGCAGGTACCACTTGGGCTGTGGGGGCGACACGAGGGTGTCAGTGGCACCTTAGTGGGGGCATGAAGGGGCGGGGGGCTGTGGCAAAGGTGAGGTGACGTATAGTATGAGGAGAGGGGCTCGCCTCTGTTGAGTGAGACGGTTACAGGCGAGTCAGTCCCACTGAGCATGCACGCAGAAGCTGAAGCTGGCTCCCCTCTGACCCTGACACCACGTCTGCTGGACCCAGAAGGGCCCCGGATTCGCTGCTGTGGAAGCCTCCGTGGCCTGGAGGGAGGCAGGTGCGAGTCCCGCAGTCACGCTGCTGGCCTTCAGCAGCCCCCCCCCCCAAAGGAGGCACTTAGCTCTGCTGCAAAGGCTAGCATGGCTGACTGTGCAACCGCCTGCGGAGGGGGATCCCAATGCCTCCCCAGAAGCCTTGGACGAAGAGAGATGGGGGAGAGACTGAGACCACCGGCCCCTCCCTCGAGTGCCAGTTGCTGAGGGCGGCACACAGAGGCAGGACTGCCGAGCCCCGGCCATGAGCCTCCTGGTTGCCACTGGAAATGAGCCGCGGGGCTGGCCCAGCACACGTGCCCCGCAGGAGGGGCCAGGCCGGCCCGAATGGGGTCTGCGCCCCACCAAGAGCCTGTTGCTGTCGTGTGGGGTGCTGGCCCCCAGGAGAGGCTGGGCAGCAGGGTCAGCCTGGTGCCCCCCCTGATGCCCCCACGCCCCCCCCACAGTGAGCTTGCTCGACGTGTGTGGCCGGACCCTCCGCGGGGAGGGGATGGTGCTGCTCTCCCACAGAGACTCCCGGCGACGCTACTTGGCGACTGCAGGCACCGACTGCCGGCTGACCCTGCAGGCCGCCTCCCCCAGGGACCAGGTGCAGTTCCAGTTCCGCTTCTTCCTGGTGCACAGCGAGCGGCCCGGGCCCGCCAGCCCCAGCAACGAGCCCCGGGCCCCGGGCAGCAGCACCCCAGGCCCCTGCCCCGGAGGCTCCTACGTGCAGTTCTACGACGGCCAAGGCCGGGCAGCCAGACCCCGGGGCACCCCGCTGTGCGGCACGACCATCCCCCTGCCAGTCCTCTCCTCTGGCAGCCTCCTCACCGTGCGGCTGGTGACCCGGGGGGAGCAGCCCCGTGTGGACTTCGTTGGCACCGTTGTCTCCGTCCGAACAGGTACAGTGGAGCCTCCGGGCGGGGGTGGGGGGCAGGGGGGCCGGGGCTGCTGCTCCCGGCTTCAGTTCTGGCCTGTTGCAGGGCTGTCCGCGTCCGCCTGCACCGTGGAGGGCTACTTCCCCTGTCGCCCCGGGAGGTGCATCCCCCGCAGCCTGGTGTGCAGTGCCAGCCACGTGGAGAGCTGTGGTGGGGGCCCAGCCCCGGCCGTAGTTGGGTCCCCAGCCTGGTGCAAAGGTCAGTGTGGGGAGGGCGCGGGGGGGGCGGCTGGCCCCGGCCTTCAAAGGTGCCAAGTACCAGAGTGGCCTTCAGGATCCAGTGGGTGCAGCAGCAGGCAGGGCTGAGTGGGGTCAGCGGGAGAGTGAGCCAAGACTGCTCACAGAGCATGTGCAAAGTGCAGCGAGCCCCACGGCTCCTGGTGCGGGGGAGGGAAAAAGATGCGGACACCTCGCTTGCGTAGATGGCTGGACAGGACAGGGTGGAGACCTTTTCTGATGTGCTTGCCTCCGGCCCCCAGATTCAGCCACACGCCCACCTCTGCTGCTGCTGCAGGCCGAGACCTCCTCCACAGGCAGGGCCTCGCTGAGTCCAGCGACCCGCCCAGGAGCCCAGGAAAGCCGGCTGCCGCCCCCAGGCACCACCCCTCGGGGCAGAGGAGGTACGGGCTGCAGGGCACTCTCGAGGGAGGGCAGCGGTGGCGAGCAGTCCGGCTGCTCCTGACCGACCTCTTCTCCTTCCACAGGGGGCCGCCTGCTGCTGCTTGTGGCCTCGCTGGCAGGCACTGCGGGGGCAGCCCTGCTCTTCTGCTGCTGCTGCTCGAGCCCAGCCTGGCTGGCAGGGGGGGTGGGGGCGCGCAGGGGCCTGCCTGACTACCGCTCGGCCTGCCCTCCCTGCACGTGCACCTGTGCCCGCCGGGAGCCTGCCCGTGTGACCCCGCTCGGAGCCAGTGGAGACGCGCCCATGTGACTCATCCACTCCCCCCCCCCCAGCTTGCAGGCAGACCTCTCAAGACTGGCAGCCCACAAGCCAGCCAGCCTCAAGGACCCTTCCCCTACCAAGCAAGCAAGCAAGCCGGGCCCGTTCCGGAGGAGGTGGGGGGCCCCCTGGAGCATCCAGCTGTGGACGGCTGAGTCCCCACCAGTGGGATGCCCCTTGCCTCTGCTGCCCCAGCTTGTCTTCCCTGGCAGTGCCTGCCCAGCCCCAGAGCCCCCCACGAGATGCCACGGCCTGGGCTGGAGACCTTTCCCTTTGGCAGCCCCAGCCCGGCATTCTCCCCCTCGCCCCACCTCAGCAAGGCTTGCCCAGAAAAGGAGCCTCCAACGCAGCCGGCCTCAAAGGGTTCAGCACCATTTATTTAAGAAAAAAACGAGAAGGGGCGCAGGCGGCAGAGGCAGGGACAGGCTGGTGGCAGGCCAAGCACCTCCCGCCTCCCAGCAGCGCCCGGGTGCAGCCCCCCTCCCCATCCACTGGGCGGCAGCGTCTTCCTTCGGGGAGGGTAGCTCCAGCCCACTTGCCAGGCAGGCAGAGGCACCACAACCCGGGGGGGGGGGAGGCAGCCACCCTACCAAAGGTGCAGCTGGCCGCGCTGGGGGGGGGTCCTCCAGAGGGCCCTGGACTGGGTAAGGCACTGAGGACACGGAGGGGGGAGGAGCCAGACGCCCCCCGGCACCGGGCAGCTGAATGGTCACCTTGGGGGGATGTCAGCCGGCCCCCGGCCCCACACAGCCATCTCGACCACCCGCCCTCGCCCTCCTCTGCCGGGACTGGCCCATTCCCACCCCTTGCGGAGGGAGGGGCTGTGCCTTTGGTCACGACTGCCTTGGCCAGCCCAGCAGTGGCAGAGCAGCTTGTGCACCCCCCAGCTTACCAACTCGCCCCCCCGATCTCTCTGTGGTGGGAGGGGGAGGCAGCGCGGCACCAACCCCCCGGGCCTGGGGAGCCTCCTGCGCCACAGAGGCGGATCCTGCCAGTGTTCCCAGCGCGCTGCTGCACGGCTCCCTCCGAGTCCCGCGAGGGTGGCCTCCGGTTCCTCTTGGCACTGGCCGTGCTGCCCTGCTGGGTCTCTGTCCTTCCCAGGCGTGAGGGTGGGGGGCACGAGGGCCCACTGGTCTGCCACTTACACAAAACACATGCCAGGGCCCCCCCCCCGTTTTTGGTAGCAGCAGCAAAGCATTGTTTTTGTTTCCTTAAAAAAATTCATAACAATAATAAAACAGTAAGAAGGTCTCTGGCTTGGCCTGAAGACGGGTGTGCCGCCGCCAAGGAGGAGCTGGGCGTGGGGCAGAGGCCGGCGCGGCCTACGAGGGGCACTCCTGGGTGCGGACGCTGGCCTCCGCCTGGTGCTGGAGGTCGACCGGCTGCTGCGGCTGCTGCCCAGGCCGCTCGTTCAGCAGCACCACGTTCTTGAGGCAGCCGGTGAAGCCGGAGAGGAACTTCCCTGCCGTGAGGGCCTCGATGTGTGGCGCTCCCCCTGCGGAGAACGAGGACAGGCCGGTGGAGGGGCTGCTCTCCTGCCCCCGCCAAGCCCCCCCCCTCGGGCAGACTGCCTGGGCTTCGGGAGCACCCTCTCCGCCCCCTCCTCGGGCCAGGCTCCTTCTCGGTCAGTCACGGTGTGGCCCTTCAGGGCACCTGCATGCAGCCTGCTGGGTGATGGTTGTCTTCCCGGCCCCACTGGCAGCCCCCACCCAACGGACACCCGCCTGGGCCTGCAGGCCACGCAGCAGCAGCAGCAGCAGCAGCAGGCCCTGCCTGTCCCAAGGGCTCACCCAGGTAGACGCGGCCTCCAGTGTTCACCATGACGTTCTTGCCAGGGGACTCCCCGCGGACCACCTCCTCACCGTCCACCTGAAGGAAGCCCTTCCTGCCTTCCCTGAGAGCAGAGCGGAACAGCCAGAGCTGAGAGAGGCGGGGCGAGGGCGGGGGGGCTTCAGCCCGTGGGGTCAGAGGTGGGGCCTGGAGCTCCCCCACCAGGAGTGGCAAGTGCCCAGGCGGGTTCCCCTCCTCCACCGAGACCTCTGGCTCCCCAGACACCCCTTGCGGCTGGAGCCAGCCTCCCCCACACCGGGCACTCCTCTGCCTTCTTGGCAACACCACACACACAAAGCTGTGCCTTGCTCTTTCCCCGTGCCTGCCCCCCCCCCAACCAATGGTCCCGGGCCAAGCCTTCTGCAGAGATTGGCACGTGCCCACCAACCGGGCCGCCAAGCCTGCTTGTCTGCGTGGAGGAGTGGGATGGAGAAACGGGTTTTTTCTTCCTCTCGCCCAGTCAGGCAACCCCGTGACATCACCAGCCCTGCGCTCCTGAAGAACAAGCCCAGGATGCAGCCGGGGTGGGGGTGGGGAGCTGCTTCGTTGGAAGCAGGGGCTGCGGCACGGACAGGCCACCCCTCAGTGAAGGCAGGAGCCCCATAGCGGCTGACCTTCCTGTGAGAGGTGAGCACTCGTGGTGCCTACTGCCTGCTGCCAGTCTGTGCCAGCCTGCAGAGCCCCTGGCGGTCTGTGTGCTTGCGCTGGAGTGGCTGCCTGGCTCCCTCTGCTGGGCAGAGCTAGTCCCTGCATCCAGCTGGGCGCCAAACTCCTCCTTCGGGACCAGCCGGCTTGTGGCACTTCCAAGACGTCTTCCACGTCCAGCCACTGAGCCAGTGGAGCCGGCATCCGGAAGGGGGCGCTGAGTGCCAACCGCTCCCCTTGCCCAGGCCCCGGCTTGCCAGGCACTCCTCCTGCTGGCCTGGCTCCCCCCACTAGATCCGGCCCCGTCCTCCCACCTGGGGGCACAGCGCAGCGCCCCTCGCCCCGCTGCTCTGCTCACCGAACGGCCGTCACCCGGTGCCACTCGCCGTCGTCGACGGGGTCTTCGGACAGGATGTTGGCCTCTCCACTTCCCAGCTGGTAGCTGCAAGAGACACGTTGCCGTTGCCAGGGAGAAGGTCCGTGGCACCTGAGGGAAGGTGGGCCTGGCACCCCACACTCACCTGAACACCAGGTGTCCGTCCTGCAGCCCGAGGCTGATGAAGTCCTTGGCCTTCCCACTCTCCCCGTCCTTCTGCGAGGGAGGACAGAGCAGCTGTGACCCACGGCTGCCCAGGGGGCAGAGCGAGGAGCCAACCCAGGGGCAGGCGGCTGCTCTGGGCTGCCTCTCTCAGCCTGCCTGCTGCTGGCCCAGTGACCCCCCCCCCAGCAAAGAAGCCCTCCAGGCGCCCCTCCCCCCATGCCATGCAGCATCCTCCTCCCAGCGCGCTACAAACCTCCTCAGCCACCGGTGGCCCAGGATCCTCTTCCCCGGCAGCCTGGGGGGAGAGAGGGAGAGGCGGCAAGTGCCATGCAAGTGAGGCGGGGGGTGGGGGGGCAGCCGGCCAAGCGCAGCCAGAGACGCGTCCCCAGCCAAGGACAGCGTGCAGGAGTGAGCCGCAGCAGGCCAAAGCGTCAGCAGGCAGGAGCGGGGCCCTGCCCGGGTCTCGCAGCCAGAGGCATCCGCCCCACAAGCAATCATGCAGCTGAGCCTGCCCCCCAGCCCCCCCCGGCCCCAGCTGCGTGCAGACGTCCTTTGCTCCTGCTGGTCCCGGCAGTCCCCACCAGACGGCGCCCCCCTTCCAGGCCTCCGCCTCACCAGCGCTGCTCCAGGGAAGAGGAGGCCCCCAGGCCTGGACTCCCCCTAAGCCCCGCCGTCTCTCCTCCCGCCATTTCCTCCAAGGGTAGGTGCTGCCCCCCACTGGCGTGCACTCACCACACCCTGCCAGAGGAGCAGCCCGCTGGGCGAGGAGGTGCGCACCTCCAGCTCAATCGTCTCTGGTGAGTCCGGGAGGCTGCAACAAGAAGAGACCAGGGGTGGCGAGGGGGGAGGAGACGGCCGGCTCCCTCAGCATGGGGCGCCTGCTGTGGGAGGGACCTGGAGCCCGTGGCTGCAGAGGCCCCACCCCCTTCCGGTCCCAAAGCCCCTGGCCGCCTCCTGTGCGACCGGCCGGTTCCCCAGGGCTGCAGGTGCCGTTCACGGGATGCCTCTCACCTCCTGGGGAAGGCGTGCCGTGGAAGTGCCACGTAGCCGCCGTCCTGGAAGTAGGCACCGTACTGCCCTGGAGCGTCTGCAGGAGGAAGGGGAGAGTTGGGCGGAGCTTGCGAGGGGAGGCCGTGCCGGGCAGAGGCTGTGCACGCTCTGCTTGGCCCCGGGACAGACAGGATGCTGTGATCGGTGCCACCCGCGTGAGGCCAGAGGCGCCCTCAGGGGCAGGATGAGAAGTACCTCTGGGGGGCAGGGCCCCCAACGTACCATTTCCCCCACTGCCCTCGGGAGGCCAGTCGACGTGTAGCTGGGGCTGTGCGGCATCTGCAGGCGAGAGACAGGCGGGGGTGAGGGGGGCCCTGCATGGGGAACAGGCTTGGGGCGGAGGCCCTTCAGCACAAGCCTGGCTGGCGTGGGGGGCAGACTCTTCCCCCCCCCCGATATCCCTTGGGCTCACCATGTTCGCACTGCTGCCCCAGGAAGCCCGGTGGGCACACGCAGGCCGCCTCCTTGCACGAGCCCCCGTTGAGGCAGGGGGGCTGGCAATGTCCCTCGGACGCCTCGCAGCGCTCCCCTGCAGGGAGAGGGGGAAGATGCAGCATGGCACGTGGTGGGCACGGCCAGGAAGCCCCCGCAGGAGGACTGCTGCCCGAGAGGGCTGGCGTGGCAGGGGCTCCCCCTCCCAGCACCCTCCTCACCTTGGTAGCCCTCCAGGCACAAGCACTGGAACTCGAACTCGCCCGTGGGCAGGCACTTGCCGCCGTGCCGACAGGGCCTGCGGTCGCAGGGGGAGCCGTCCTGGCACTGCGAGATGCTGCGGCTCTCCAGGAAGCTGTAGGAGAGGTCGACCTTCTTCCCGTTGACGGACAGCTGGCGGGAGGAGAGGGAAGCTCTGCCCTGGTGGTCTCCCTTCTTGGCCGCATCCAGGCTGTCTTGCAGAGCAGCCGGAAGGGGGGCCCCGGCCCTCCCCCTGCCTGCCAAGGGGCCGACCCCTTCTGTCCCCGGGAAGGGGCAACCCAGGCCTGCCACCCACCCGGCCTCACGCTGTCTCTGGGCACCTGCTCCGCTCCCCTCCCCTCCCCAGCCCCAGCCCCAGCCCCAGGCTGACCTCCCCAATGCAGCCAGAAAAGGGGCTGGAGACGTTGGCAGCCGCCGGCAGATGGAGGGCATCGTCCACCCCGCCCAGGTACAGGGAGGTGCGGAGGTTGAGGCCCTGGCTCTTCCCAGGCGAGGACCTCTTGACGGGCGGCTCGTTGTCCACCTGCAGGGTGCCGTCCTTGTTCATGCGCTCTGCAGTGACCGTGTGCCACTGCCCCAGCGCCAAGGGCCTGGCGCTCTGCAGGACGGCCGTCCCTGAGAGAGAGAGGCAGACAGACAGAGAGAGGACTCAGGGCACGGGCAGGAGGCTGGGGGTCTGCAGAGGTGGCGGCGGCACCCAGCACATGGGGCAAGCGTGCCACTCTGCTCTCGTGCAGGAGGGGCTCTGGGCTGGAAAAGCCGCCACAGCGAGGCCAGGAGCATTTCTGCCGGGGGGGGCAGAGGCAGTGCGGGGTGCGGGGCTGCCACTGCCGGGAGGCGGGGCCACTCTTACCTGACCCCAGCTCGTAGCGGAACTCCAGGCGCCCCCCAGCCATGCTGAGCGAGACGAAGTCTGCCCCGGGGCCTCCGTTGCCCCCACTGAAGAGGACGAGGCCGTCGGGGGATTGCGGCTTGAGCTCCAGGTCCAGGCGCAGCTCGTAGTGGATGTTGGTGAGGGGCGGGTAGGCGATGAAGGCATCACCCCCGTGGAAGGAGGGGGTGGTCACCGTGGCGCCTGTGGCACAGAGGAGGGGTGGCTGAGCTGGGACTTCTCTTGGCTCGCCCCCCACCCCCCATGCGCACACACGTGCAACAGGCCGCCCTGCCCCTCCCCCCACACTCACCTGCCATGCACTTCTCCCCATGCTTGCCCAGCAGACAGCGGCACACGTAGCCCTGCCCACTGGCTTGGTTCACGCAGGTGGCGTCGGGCCCACAGGCTTCTGCGGGGGGAGCAGGCGTCAGCCCCGCCTCGTGCAGCCTGCCTGCCTGCCTAGGCCAGGCCCGGCTCCTCCGGCTGCCCCTCCCCAGTCTCAGCAGTGGGGTGGCGCCTCTACAGGCAGGCCAGCCAGCACGGCAGCCCCACCCCAAGAGGAGGCTGCCTTTGCCAGGACAACGCACACCTGGCCAGGCCGCTCCAGGGGGACCTGATGAGCCGCTCCTACTGCTCCCACCCCCCAGCCAGCCACTTTCCAGCAGGGGCAGAAAGGCAAGAGGCTGCCCAGAGCCTGCAGCGGGCGGGAGAGCTGGAGCCCCTCACCTGGGTGGCAGCGCAAAGCCTGGGGGTGCTCGCAGTGGCTGCCGGCAAATCCTGGCGCGCACTCACAGGTGTAGCTGCTGCTGTCCGAGTCCCTGCAGACACCTCCGTTCTGGCAAGGGGGCAAGGGAGTGGGGGTCACTCCTGTGACTCCTGTGGCCCCTGGAGGGGCAGAGCACTGGGGCCACCAGCCCCATCGCTCGGCTGGGGCTGCCCACACTTCTCAGCCCCATGCCGGGCTGCTGCCCTCTCCGCTACCTGGCACGGCCGGTCCTGGCAGGTGGGGCAGCTGGAGACTCCGTGGGCTGGCAAGTCCAAGTCCTTGAAGATCACCTCCTTCCCTTGGATGAGCAGCTGGCGGACGCAGCCTGCGGGGGCGGGGCAGAGGGGGGGGAGCTGACTGGAGCGGGCGAGGAGGGGCCCGGGCGGAGCATGGCCACTGGTGGAGCCACACCCCCAGGACATGCGTGGGCCGCTTGCTTGGGGGACAGATGAGGCAGCTCTCTGCACCACCGGCCCCGGCCCCTCCCTGCCCAGCCCAGCCCAGCCCCCACGAGCCGTGGCTGCCAGGTTGCTCTCACCAATGAAGCCGCTGTTGAGGCCCGTCTTGGCAACCGCAGCGTAATTGGGGTACCCGCCCAAGTACAGCCCCTCGTTGAGGTTCAGCCCTTGGAACCTGCCCTGGGGAGAGAGGGGAGGGAGGGAGGGAGTGCTTGCCCCCCATTCTGGCTCCCATTTGGGCCGCTCCCCTGCACACCATGCCCTGCGGGCAGAGCCGCCTGCGACCCTCCAGAAACCTTCCTGGCAGCCCCCTTGGCCTGGGGGCCTCGTGCTGCCGCGGCCCCTCCCATCTCAGCTGGGAGGTGGGATGGGGCCCCTTTCGGAAAGGGACAAGAGTGCACATGGAGACCCACCTGGTGGGCACTCTCTCTGAGAGCCCGCTTGGCCCCAGAGCCACCATGGAGGGAGGCCCCGGGGGGCGTGGTGGTCCCTCCTCCCCCGTGGAGAGCGTCCAGCGTGCGGCAGAGCCTTTGGACACTGCACTGGCGACTGGCCGAAGCCCACAGCGGGCCCAGCCCAGAGGCCTCCCTGCCCTGTCCTGCCTCTTCTGAGGTCAGGGTCAGGGCCAGCACAAGTCTGAGGTCACGGGGCCCCTTCAGGAGTGGTGCCCAGGGGAAGCCGCCCCCCAGCTCGCCACTCACCTGTGACGTGCCGTTGACTGGAGGGAGGTTGTCCAGCACCAGGGAGCCCTGGGTGAGGTTGCGGTAGAGGCGGACTGTGTGGAACTCGCCCAGTTTGAGGATGGAGGGGTGCCGGATGGTGGCCATGCCGGAGCCGGCGTCAAACCTGCAATTGCAGGCAGCTCTGCAGAAGGGCAAGGCCCCCACCCACCCTCCCCAGTCTGGCCCTGCCAGGACAGTGCTGCACATGGGCATGTCCCACTGCAGCCGCCACAGGCTGCGAAACTGTGGCAAAAGGGGGGCTGCCTGAGGTGAGGCCGTGGGTCCCAGGGGTTGGCTCTCCCCCCCCCCACACATTCTCCAGTGGGCTATGCCAACTCACACCTGAACCAGACCCCGTGCCGGTGTCTCACCTGAGCTCGGGCCGGCCCCCCACCAGGCCAAAGGACACAAAGTCAGCCCCCGTGTTCTTCTTCTGGCCATTGTACACCAGCAGCCCTGCAGAAGCACAGGGGGCATGAGTGGACCCCGCAGCACCCGCCAGCACCCACCCAGCACGCCAAGGGCTGCAGCCAAGCAACTCCAAAGCCACCCCCTGCAGGCTGCAGTGGGCAGAGGCCCAGCTCCATGCAAGCGAGGAGCGGGGGCTCTCCCTGCCAAGCCAGCAGCCCACAGTGGCTGAGTAGTGGGGTCTGTGCGCACTGCTCATGGCCCACGGTGGAGCTGGCCAGCAGGTGGCTCTGACAGCACGAGAGCCATGTGCCTCACCACGCTGCAGCCACGGGACAGAGTCACTTGTGCATCTTGCCCTGGGGAGGAGGTGCCACCCCCTGCATGGAGGGCAGCCAAGCTGAGGTCAGGTAAGCTCCCCAGATGCAGGCCGGCTAGTTGGAATTAGGCAGGGGTGGGGAGGGGCTTCCAGGTGAGTTCACTGCAGCTTCCCAGGGCTGCGGGTGGAGGGGGCACGCTCCTCACAACACACACACACACACACAGAGCTCTGTTGCTGAAAGGGTTAAGAGAGGCCCCAAGAGGGACTGATGGGGAGGGAAGGAAGGAAGGAAGCAGAAACACAGGACAGGCCCGACTTACCCGAGTAAAGCAGGAGAGCTGGACAGGTGGGGGCAGTCGAGAGGAGGAGGAAGGAGACAGAGGTGGGCAGGAAAGAGAGAGGGGGGAGGGGGGAGACAGTGTTGAGTCAGAGGCCGAGGACAGCGCACCGGGCTCCATCCACACAAGAAGGGGGTGCACGGATCAAAGGGGCTTCCACTTTGGAGTGCTCTGGGGGTCCAGTGCACCCAAGACCCCCCACCCCACCTCCTCTTACCGTCAGGTGTGTCGGGTCGGAAGGTGATCTCGATGGCGAATGTCTTGTAGGCGTCTTTCATGGTCGGCAGCACAAGGTAGGACTGAGGATTCTGGGTAAAGTAGGGCACCACCCGCTCTGCGATGCAAGGAAAGGCAGGCCGTGGACAGAAGCCCTGGGCAGCTGTCCCAGCCCCTGGGGTACTGCCCCCCACAACCGGGGCAGGTCTCCCTGGACAGGGAGGGCCCGCCAGACCTATCCAGGCATCTGTGCCCCAGGCAGGGGGAGAACGGAGGTCAGACTCCCCTCACCAGTGTGGGAGGCACTCTCTGGGGGAGGAGAAGGGGGCACGGAGCTCTCACCTCGCACCTTGAGCATGGAGAATGCAGTCACCTTCCCTTGCCGGTTGGAGGCTGTGCAGACGTAGATGCCCGTGTCCTCTGGGCGGGCGGAAGGGATGGTCAGGACGTTGCCCTCCACGCGGGCTTTCTGGGGAAGGTCTCCTTCCAGCTGGAACACAGAGTGGCCCCAGAAGCCCTCTTCAGGCAGCTGCCCCCCCCAGCCTGGCAACCAGCACAGCTCCCCATGGCAGGAGACCTCTCGCCCCACGGCCTGCCTGCCAACCAGGTAGCCAAGCTGGGCCAGCTACAGCTCTTCGGGCAGCCCAGGAAACCTCTGCCCTCCCCCACGGCAAGGCTACTATACCTTTGTCCAAGCGACCTCTGGCACGGGGAAGCCGGAGGCCGAGCAGGGGAAGACCACCACGGACCCTGCCGTGACCTCTTTCACCTCCGGCTGAGCCGCTATCTGGGGGACAGCTGCAGGGGAGAGAAACCGCGGCTGGTGAGCAGGGGGGCAGGGAGGGGCTCCTTTGGGGGGGGGCTCCAGGGGGCAGCTGGGCTTACACTGAACGTGGAGGACGACGTGGGACTGGACCGTGCCGACATCGTTGGTGGCAGTGCAGCGATACTGGCCGGCGTCGCTCTGCTCCACCCGCTCGATCTTGACCGTCCCGCCGCTCACCAGCACCCCTGGCCGCAGCTGCCCCCCCACCTTGCTCCAGGTGACCTGCGGCCGGGGGTCTCCGAAGGCCAGGCACTCAAACTCCACCGCGCTGCCCGCAAGCACCGTCTGCACTGCAGTCCGGATGTTGATCATCACTTTGGGCAGTGCTGAGAAGGAAAAGGCTTCCTTGAGGGCGGGGTGGGGGGCTCAAAAGCGGTCCAGGAGGCTCCCCCCCCACACACACACACTTGTCCTGGGGATGCAGCAGCCCAGACCCGCTGCCCATCTCACGGGGCCAGGCAGGCAGGAGGCGCTTGAGGTCCACAGCTGCGCCCCCCATCTTCCCGTGGGGTTTTCCCATGGGGTTTTCAGGCTGCCGCCCACCCTGAGAGCATCATGGCAGGCTGGCTGCCGGAGTGACTGCCAGGGGGGCCTCCTTCCCCTGTGGCCGTGGTGCTGGTTGCCCCGCACAGCCCCACGCACCCTGAACCGTCAGCCTGGCGCTGTCCTGGGCCTGTCCGGCAGGGCTGCTGACCCGGCAGACGTACACCCCCTGGCAGTCCCGGTCCAGCTTCTCGATCCTGCAGGAAAGCAGCAGAGGGCATCATCGGCGGGCTGGACAGAGCCAGGCAGCTCCCCTCTGCCCCCACGCAGGGAGGGGCTGCCTCACTCCAGCCTGCCAAAGTTGCAGTGGGGCACGAGGAGAGCACCCCCACCCCCTCTGCAGCCAGGTGCTGCCTGTCCCGGTGCAGTGTGGGTCAAGAGGCCCCGATTCCACAGGTCCCTCCCGGCCACCCTGCCCTGCCCCGCCCTGCCCCCCCTTCCTCCTGCAGCCGTGCTCAGGGGCGAGGGCGAGGGCCATCCTCACAGGCGTCCTTACCGAAGGACTCCGTTGCTGATGCTGTGCGTGGGGGGCAACTCCCCCCCCTCCCTGAACCACTCGACCCGCGCGCCATGGGGGTCTCCATCCTCCACTGAGCATACAAACTTCGCAGTCCCACCCACGGCCTTGGTGTCGCTCTGTGGGGTGACGCGGACGGATGGGGGTCTTCCGGGCAAGCCTGGGGAGCGGGAGGGCAAAGAGGAGGGTCTGAGCAGAGCCCAGAGCAGAGGCTGCTGCGTGGGGGCCCGGCCGTGGGACCCACTTTCCCAGGTCACCCCCTCAGGAGAGCCCCTCTCCTGCCCCCTACTCAGCCCCGCCTTGCAGCGGCCGCCTGTGCGCTCAGGGGCTGTCTGAGCTCTGCCAATTGTGCACCTGAAGGCAGCTGATCAGTCTGCTCCCCCCGAGCCCTGCCAGAGAAGGGAGGGACCTGTCCCGGCTCCCCCCACCCCACTCGAGAGAGGGAGGCTGAGCCCCTGATGCCCCCATCCCAAGGAGTGGGTGTGCCTGCAGTCCCTGCGTGCGCCGCAATCACCAGCACCTCAGGAGACACACAAACACACACACACACACTGTGTGTGTCCGCCCCTGTCCTGCGCAGGCCGATCCCAGCGGCAGCCTTCCCTGCCTGCTCCGTGGGAGGGAGGCCGGCCCCCTCCACTCACCTTGCACCTGCACCTGGGCCAGAGCCTCAGCAGAGCCCACCCTGTTGCTGACCAGGCAGCGGTAGGTGCCCGAGTCACGGGGCGTGGCGGGGCTGATGTGCAGGATGCCCTCGCGCACCACGGCCCGGCCAGAGAGGCTGCCGTTGACCTTGGTCCACGCGAAGCGCAGGGGCGGAGTGCCGTGGGCCAAGCACTGCAGCTGCAGCACCTCGCCTGCTCGGATCGACGCCGCGTCTGGGAGGCTGGTGGCGTAGGGTGGGGCTGGAGGGGAGAGAAGGGTTTCACTGGGGCACCCCACACACAGCCTCCACACCAGGCCCCTGCTGGCGGCAGGATGGGTGGGCCGCCCTGGGCGGTGGTGGCACAAGCCTGGCCAGGCCCCCTGGGTGCGCCCGTGCCAGAGAGGATTGGCACCCCAGCACCCCACCCCACCCCACCGCACCCCCACCCCCACCTGAGCCGCTGGGGCTGGCCGCTGCCCCCCTGGCCACTCACTCTCCACGTCCAGCGTGATGAAGGTCTCGGTGAAGCCGGCCGCGTTGGAGGCGTTGCAGATGTACTGCCCGGAGTCCTGCTGGGCCGCCCGGGGGATGACGAGGGTGTCGCCCTCCACCTGGTGCTGCCACGGCAGGGGGGCCCGCAGCTTGGACCAATGGATTCTGGGGGTGGGGTCACCTGGGGCGGGAAGAAGGGCCCACGGCCAGGAATGCTGAGCACCCTCCAGCTCCGTGGCTGGGCAGGGCAGCGTCCCACACAGCCAGGAGGGAGTCTGCCCCAGAGAGTGGCGGCTGGCTCACCCACAGTGGCGCCCTCTGAATCCTGCCCACGCACACCCCTACCTGTGGCTGAGCACCGGAGCCGCGCAGTCTGCCCAGCGATCACCGTCTGGGTGGGGTCCACGCTGACCTCGGGCGCGCCAGGCCTGCCGTGCACAGCCTCCACACTGACGCCCACCTGGGCCTCCGCAGTGCCAAGGCTGTTCTGGGCCATGCACACGTAGGTGCCGGCGTCCTCGAGCTTCGCGGAGGAGATCTGCGGGGGCAGAGGGCAGGGGGTCTGCTCGGGGTGGGGCTGCCGCTGCCTGCAAGACCCGAGGCCAAGCGCCAGCCGAGCCCCCCGCGAGCCTCACAGTGCAGGCACAGCCGGGCTGTTCCAGGGACTGGAGCCCAGCATCGATCCTGCTGCCTGCCTGCCTACCTGCCAGGAGCCCCCCTCTGACGCACCTGCAAAACCGCCCGGCTCTCCAGCGGCATCAGGGTCTGGTGCTCCACCTTCTGCCGGACGCCCACCTTACTCCAGCGCACCAGGGCCCGGGGCTCGCCGGACCCCAAGCAGTCCAGGCTGAGGGACTTGCCCACCTTTACCCGCACAGAGCCCTCTGGCATCACAGAGACGGTGGGGGGTCCTGGGAGGAGAGGTGGAGGAGAGGTCCGCTGCAGTGGCCACGGAGCGAGCACCTGCCCCGTCTTCTGCCCCCCTGCAGGCTAGGGTCTGGCCAGGATGCCCCGAGCACCTCCCACTCACCTTGCACCATCAGGTTGACCATGCTGTTGGCCATCCCGTAGCGGTTGGTGGCCACGCACCGGTAGGCCCCCTGGTTTTTGGGGTGCGCATTGGAGATGGTGATCACAGCCCCCGTGGGGCTGATCTCCACATTGTCTGTTTGGGAGAAGTCAGTCAGCCAGCCAGCAGTGGGGCCCGTCCACCCTCTGGGCACAGCGGAGAGGAGTGGAAGGGTCTCCAGCACTGAGGCTTCCTCATGGGTGGGTGGGCGGGCAGAGAGGTGTGCCCCCTCCCCACCCCCCCTCGGGCTGAGCCTACCTTCCAGCTGGTTGTGGGGCAGCTTCCAGGAGAGCTCGATAGGCTGAGCACCATCATGGACCCGGCACTTGAAGGAGACCTCTGCCCCTCTGCGCACGGCCATGCTGTGTGGGTCAATGGAGATGATGGGGCTCTGGAGACCTGTGGGGCCAGCCCAGAGAGGGAGGGTCAGCCAACTCAACGGCCCCACCACCCGGCCCCTCCCGCCCCCTGGCCCCGGCAGCCTCAGACGTACGGGTAGCAGCGCTGGCACCGGCCAGGACAGTGACTGCAAAGGACGCCTCTCGGGGGACGGTTCTGCCCCCACTCGCCCGGCACACGTATTCGCCGGAGTCGGCTGGCGTGAGCTGGACCAGCTGCAACAGGCCCATGGAGACCTGCAGGCACGGAAAGGAGGCTGGGGAGGCAGCCAACGAGCCCCAGATCCCGAGGGCTGCTCCGAGCCTCCTGCTGCCCGGCCTTCACAGCAGAGCCCCCCCCCCTCGACTGACCCTCCCCAGGCGTTCCCCCCATCCCCAGGGAGGCTTCATGGGCTGAGCCCTCACATACCCGGTGCCTGGCAGGCAGAGGCGCCTCCCTCCGATACCAGCTGAGCGTGGCCTCTGGCTGGCCGGGCGCGATGCACGTCAGGTTCAGGCTCTGCCCTTCCACCGCAGAGGGCGACGAAGGCTCGATCCGCAGAGGAGGGGCGGCAGCTGCAGGGCCGGGGAGAGCAGGAGGGTCAGGGGGAGGGTCAGCTGCCTCCACCCCCGGCAAGGGTCCCCTGCAGCCGCGCGATGGAGGCGGGCAGGGGCATGCGAGCGAGCGCCTGGGACTCACGATGGTGCGACGGTCCCTCCGTGTCCTGCACGGTGACCACCAGCACGGCCTCCTGGGTGACGGCAGCGCTGGTGACGCGGCAGACGTACTCTCCGGAGTTGGCTGCGGAGACCTGCGGGATGCGCAGGCGGGTGCCGGAGACCTGCCCACGGCAGGAGGGTCAGCATGGCTGTGAGAAGGGAGACTGGCCCCTCCGGCCCCTGCGCATGCGCCTTCCTGGCAGGCAGGCAGGCAGGATCCCTGGAATCCCCCCGCCAGCGAGCACCACCCCCACCCACCGGGCCCTGAAGATTGGGAGGCATCAGCCTGGGCTGCCTCCCTACCTGGTGGTTGGCGGGGAGGGCCCCCCCACGCATGAGCCACGTGACCTCCGGGTTGGCCTGGCCGGGCACCAGGCAGTTCAGCTCCAGCGTCTGCCCTTCGGCGAGGGACGAGGAGGAAGACTGGATCTGCACTGGCGAGACGACGCTGGGAGCTGCGGAAGACGGAGGCAGCGGGGGGGGGGCTTGGTCAGCTGAGAGCAGGGAAGCCCCCCAGCTGTGCCGCCGCTTACTCCCATGGGTGCCCCCACTCTGGCAGTGCCAGAAGGGTGGCTGAGCACGCAGGGGGCACTGCCCAGAAACCACAGAGCTAAGCCTGCCCAGGCCCCTGCCCCTCTTGGACACCCGTCAGCCTCCCCACGTGAGAGGTTTCTCTCGTGCCCCCCCCAGGAGGGACTTGGCTAGTGGCGCAGGACGTGGGCAACCCCTGGGTGCACGTACGGTAGGCAGCGCCCGAGGGGCCGGGAATGGAGACGACCACCGAGGCCTCCAGGGGGCTGCTGCCCTCGCTCACGTAGCAGACGTACTCGCCCGAGTCGGCCGCCGAGGCCTGGGGGATCCACAGGCGCGACCCCAGGATCTGTGCACAGGAGAGAACCGGGGGAGGTGGGGCAGCTGCGCCGGAGCTTCCTGACCCCTCCCACCTCCGAGGAGCAGAGGAGGGAGGGGTACCAGCACACCCCCACCCAGTGATGTCATCCGGGCGCGCCAGGAACCGGAACACCCGGATGATTGACAGCCCTCCGCCCCTACGGCAGAGGGCTGCCACACCTCCCTGAGCCTCACAGCGCCCGAATCGCTCCATTTCAGAGCGATTCGGGACGCGAGGGAGGGCGGGCGGGCCCAGCAGCAGCTCGCTCGTCCTCCGGAGAGGCAGCGCAGCCCGGGCCCGCCCACAGAACTAGCGGAACGGCGTACCGGGCCGTTCCACCTGGATGACGCCACTGCCCCCACCCCCTTACCTGGCTGTGGGCGGGGAGGGCACCCCCTCGCTTGTACCACTTCACCCTGGACTGCAGTCGGCCAGCCACCAGGCAGTTCAGGTCCACCGTCTGGCCCTCCAGGACGGACGGCGAGGAGGTCTCGATCCGTATTGGGGGGGTGACGCCCACGGCTGGAAGGGTCAAGGTGAGAGGTCTGGAGCGGGCACTGGGGGGCAGGCTGCCCGAGGGGGACTCTCCGGCAGCAAGCCTCCCTCCCCCCGGCCTGTCCAGTGGGGCAGCCTTGCGGGGTAGGGTGATACTCACCGTAGGAGCTCTTGCCGTGGCCACCCTGGATGGTGACGACGAGGGAGGCCTCGTGCACGACTGTGCCGGCGCTGAAGCGGCAGACGTACTCCCCGGAGTCGGCCGCAGAGGCCTGGGGGATGCGCAGGACGGGGCCAGAGATCTGGGTGGGGCACACAAACCGGAGCTGAGCGGGGGGGGCCGGGGCCCCCTGCGGCCTCCCCCTCCCCACTCAGGACTCCGCACCTGAAGTCAGCCTGCGGCACTTTCACAATACCCCCCCCCTTTTAGGATGTGCTGCAAAACCTGCCGCTGAAGCGCAACATGCGCACGATGCCACCGCCTGGGCCTCCCTCCAAGCCCTCAGCCGGGGTCCGGCCGGGGTCCATACCTGGTGCGTGGCAGGGAGGGCCCCTCCTCGCTTGTGCCACGTCACTCGGCCTTGCTCCACGGGGCTGGCCGCAATGCACGTCAGGTCCAAGGTGTGCCCCTCGGCAGGGGAGGTTGATGACGACTCAATGCGCACCGGAGGAGTCACGCCAGCGGCTGGGGAGCCCCATAGAGAAGGTGGGGAGGGTCAGCTGCAGTCTGGGAGGCTGCATGACTCCCCCTCCCCTGCCGCCTGGTTGGTGCCATCAGGCAGCCAATGTGCCCCACAGGGGCTGAAAGGGGAGGGGCGCGCAGGGGGTCCAGCCCCACTGTGGCTCATCCACTGCCGCTCTCCACACGGCCTCCGGCTGGCCTTGGAAGCGCCGGGTCCCAGCCCCACACCCGCCTCCCGCAGAGTCTGTCCCAGCTGCGGCCAGACCCGGACTTACGGAAGGGGTCAGCAGCGCCCCCCTGCCGGACGCTGACAAGGACGGAGGTCTCCTGAGTGGCGCCGTTCCAGCTGGCCCGGCAGACGTACTCGCCAGAGTCCGCTGGGGTGACCTGCACCAGCCGCAGCCGGGAGCCCAAGACCTGGAAGAGGGAGGGAGGGAGGGGCTTCCCTGGTCACGGCCGCCCCACACAAGGCCAGGCCAGGCGCCTAGTGAAGCTGTTTCATCCGCACACCTCAGTGCTGGAGAGGAAGCCAGGAGCGGCGGGGGGGGGGGGCTCTCCTTTCTTTGTGCCATTGCAGAGATGACTCTCTCTCTCTTACACACACACACACACACACACACACACACACACACACACACACACACATGGGAAAAAATGGCTCCCCAGGACAACGCTCCCGCCCCCCCCCCCGCTCTACGGCCTGCTTGCAAGAGGTGGCTGCGAACCCGAACGCCACTGCTCAGCCCAGCAGCGGCACCTTCCCAGCTGAGCACAAGGGGGTGTAGTGACCACTTCCACAGATGGGTCAGGATGAGGCCACAGCCCTGCAGCCAGGAGCCTCCCGGCCAGCCCCTCCTGCTCCTGCTTCTTTCAGAAAGGCAGTGGCCAGAATTTCACCGTGAGAGGGAAGGACACGGGGGGGGGACTGTGGCCCAAGAATTCAGAATGTGGTGGGGGAGGGTCAGAATGTGGTGGACAGATCTATTGAGGCAAGGGCCCCTCGATGCAGATCTGCCCCCCCCCACAGCTAGCCAGCCCTAAGCCTCTCTGCAGGCCCCCATACCTGATGGCCGGGAGGCAGGGAGCCCCCACGCTTGTACCACGTCACGGTGGCTGGCTGCTCCCGGTGGGCCAGGGTGCAGTCCAGCTCCAGGGTCTGTCCCTCGGCCACGTGAGGGGAGGAAGCTTCAATCCGCATGGAGGGAGTGACGCCCAAGGCTGGGGGGACAGAGAGGGACAGAGGGTGGGACCTGGCCCCCCGGCTGGAGTCCCAGTGGCTCGGGGTGGGGTGGGGGTGGGGCTGGCCCAGGCGTACCGGAGGAGGAGGTGCTGCTGCCCACAATCACTGCCGCTTCCCGGACGACCGAGTCCAGGCTGGCCCGGCAGACGTACTCGCCCGAGTCGGCCGTGGAGGCCTGCGGGATGTGCAGGTGGGAGCCGGAGACCTGTGGGGGAGGGGGGGTGCGCCCAGTAAGTCAAAGCAGCCCTGGTGTGGGGCCGGGGAAAGCCCCAGCTGCCCACGGCTCCCCCGCCCCAGGTGCGTACCTGGTGATTGGCTGGCAGGGCCCCGCCCCGCTTGTACCACTGGATGGTGGCCCCCGCCTGGCCTGCGGTGATGCAGTGGAGGTCCAGGGCCTGTCCCCTGGCCAGGGAGGGTGCTGAGGACTCGATCCGGACAGGGGGGGTGATGCCTGCAGCTGGAGGGCAGAGGGGGCCTGGGTAAGGTGGCGTCCCCTTGGGACGGAGGAGGTGCGTGGCACCTGTTTCTGGACTGGGAGGCTGCAGCCCTAGAGCGGGAGCGGCCGAGGCTGGGCTGGCCAGGACCCCAGGCCACAGTGGGAGGCCGGAACCAGGGAGCCAGGATTCTGCCTAGCAGAGGCTCCACCAGGACTCCACCCCTGCAGCCCGGCATGGAGCACCTCCCTTCAGAGACGAGGTTTGCCGGGGGGGGGGCCGGGGGACTCTGCTGCTGGCTAGCCAGAGGCAGGTTGAAGCTGGGACCCAGGGGGGCTTCCTGTCCCCTCCAGACCCATGGCACCCACCTCCTGCCCCCAGGGGAGACGCCACCCAAGTCAGGAGAGCCACCCAAGTCAGGAGAGTCCACGGCATGAGCCTTGTGTGGCCTTACCCTGCGAGGAGTTGGTGGCTCGCTGGACGGTCACGGTGACGGAGGCTTCCCGGGGGCCAACTCCATCGTGGATGCGGCAGATGTACTTGCCCGAATCAGCCAGGGAGACGTGCGGGATCCGCAGGACGGAGCCATAGACCTGGGGAGGAGGGTGGCGAGGAGTGACCTGGCCCTCGGGCATCACGGGCCAAGCTTCTCCTGGCACTGCACCCAGCCCCCACCCTCTGCCAGGAGCCACACGCCCAGCTCGCTCTCTGCAGGGAGGGGCAGAGGGACGGCCGCCTGCAGAGTGTGCGTACCTGGTGGCCGGCTGGCAGGGCCTCTCCTTGCCTGGACCACGTGGCCGCAGTGGCCGGCTGGCCAGCCAGGATGCAGTTCAGGTCCAGGGTCTGGCCTTGGACGACCGGCGAGGGCGAAGACTCAATCCTCACCAAGGGGGGGCTGCCCGAGGCTAGGAGAACAAGCGAGTGGCAGGGGAGTGAGGGGTGCCCAGGGAGCCAGGAAAGCCCTCCGGAGGGGCCCGGCGGGAGAAGAGGGGCCCTGCTCACCCTGAAGGACCACCACCTCGATCCGTGCCCGGCTGACGCCTGCAGCACTGCTGCCCACGCAGAAGTATGCCCCGCCGTCTGCAGCCGTGATGGAGGGGATCACCAGGGTGGCAATGTCTGTCCTCTCCGTCCGGGACTGCAAGATGGAAGGAGCACTGTTGGGGCACGCCTGGCACTGCGACTGAGCCCCCATGAGCTGGCAGGCAGAGAGAGACTGCACCAGCCTGCCCCAGGCTGTCAACGGGCCAGCCTGCCAGGACACTGAGGTGCCCCGAAGGGCTGGTCTGGACACAGCCCCAGTGGAGGGGGGAGACCTGCTGCCCCCAGGAGCCTGGCTGGCTGTGAGGAGGCAGAGGCTCTGCAAGGAGACGACCAGCCCCCCTGACCATGATGGACCCCCCTGGAAGCCCACGCTGGTGACCTCCGAGGCCAGGGCCTGGCACGGGGGCATGGGCAGGGAGACACCCCCCCTTCATGCTGGAGAGACGGGGAGGAGGCCAACCGGCAGGGACTCGGCAAGTGGGCTGCAGGCGGGGGAGGGGGGCTACCTGGCGGAGCTCCTGGATCCGCTGCCGCAGCACCGCCAGGCTGCTGCCTTGGAAGTGGAAGAAGCCAGAGACAGGGACGGCCTGGCCGTGGGGGGAGAGAGAGAGAGAGAGAGAGAGAGACGGGGGAGGGGAGAGCAGCCCCAGAGAGCAGCGAGAGAGGAAGAGAGGCAGAGAGGAGGGGGGCGGAGGAGGGGGCAGTGGTGGGGGGCTCTGAGCTGCAGGGGCTGGATCTATGCCTCCCTCTGGGAGACAGAGCCCCAGGCCGCTCTGGGGCACGCAGGGTGGCCGCCACAAGGCCTGGGGTATGGCGCCCAGAACCAGCTTCCTTAGGGCAGGCCTTGGCCTTCCCCTGCACCCAGGGGCTTTGCTGGCTTGCTTTAGCCGCCTGCCCACTCCCAGCAGCCTTACCTGGGCAGGCAGGCTGCCCCCTTGCTTCTCCCAGGTAATGGTGGCAGCCGGGGAGCCGGCAGCCCGGCAGTAGAGCCTCACGGTGCTGCCCTCCTGGACCTCCAGGCGCTCGGGGCTGACTTGCACCTGCGGGACGCTGGCACCTGCCGAGTGGCAAGCAGCGGTCAGCCCTCCGTCCCCAGGGACTGGCGTCCAGAGCCTGGGCCGAGGCCCCAGAGGGGAAACAACCCAGTGCCCATGGGGCAGCCCCAGCCCCGACCCCTCCAGAGCACCCCGCCTCACCTTGGGGGAAGGAAAAGTGGTAGTGGGGGGGCAGCAACTCCTCCAGTCAAGGGGGTGCTCGGCAACAGAAGCCCCACCCTGTTACTCCCTTGGCCCAGAGCGGAGCACCAAGGAGGGAGGAGTGGCAAGTGGCGGCCTTTGGGGGGGGGCCTCATGGCGGGGCCTTGGTGCTTCTGCCCCCCCCACTTACTGTGCACTTGCAGGAAGGCCCGGGCCAGATGCTGCCCAGCGGTGTTCCGCACCCGGCACAGGTACTGTGACTCGTCAGAAGGCTCTGCTGCCGGGAAGCGCAGGATCCCACCCTGCACCACAGCCTTGGAGGAGATCCGCCCGCCCTGCCCACCTGCAGCAGGGAGAGACCATTAGGCGGCTCCTGCCAGGGTCCCCGCAGCACCCGAGGAATGGAAACTCTCTCAGGGACAGACCTGCAGCAGGGAGGCGGGCACAGGCTGGGGTGGGTGGGGCTGCGTTGCTCCTGCAGGCAACTGGCTGTTTTGCACATGCCCGCAGGGGGCGCCTGCACCAGCCCTCTGGGTGATCCTGGGGGCTTGGAGTGTGAGGCCCCCGTGCCAGAGGCCCTGCCCCATCCCAGCCTGCCCTGAAGTGGGCCTTCAGCTGCCGCTCACGCGGGGCAGGGCCGTGGCATAGCGCAGTGCCACTCACCAATCCACTCCACCGTGGGCTGGGGGCTTCCTGTGGCCACGCACCGGAACTCGGCAGGCTGGCCCGGCTGGACGCTCAGCTGAGAGGGCTCGATGGCAGCCACCGGGGGGACGGCAGGCGCGGCTGCAGCAGGCAGGAAGAGTCAGGCGGGGCGTGGGCGAGGGGTCTGGCCAATCCCCGCCTGAGCCCCGCTGCGGGAGGAGGTGCCGCGTGCAGGACGGTCGTGGTGCTCAGGCCAAGATGTGCCACGTGCGCTGGGGAAGCCCTGTGAGGCTGAGGGCACGGGGGAGTCTCCACCCTGCTCTCCTGCTGCTGTCCCCCGGTGATCCCGGGGCGTGCTGATGAGCGTGGGGGGGGCAGGGAGGTGGGGGAGGCACAGCCACAGCAGCCGCCACTCCCCACCAGAGAGCAGGCCCAGAGCTGGAAGGGGGTTGGGGCCTGCAGCCACGGAGGTTGGGTCACGCAGCGGCAGCCCACAGCAACTTACAGGGTCTGTGGCCTTCCAGCACTTCCAGGGGTCCATAGAACATCTGGGTTTTGGAGGGAGCTGAAAACGAGGGACAGCGCCGCTCTGAGGACTGGGTGGCCACCAGGCCATGCGCCAAGCCACGTGGTGCAACGGGGTGGGCGGTGGGGGGAGGCGGAGCCACGAGCAGCCGGGCCCGAGGAGGACCAGCCGTGGAGCTTGGCTCCGGTGACAGGTGGTGGAAAAGGCTCTCTCGGCATCCCGGTGGCAGGAGCAGCAGCAGAAGCAGAGGGCGTGCGCTGGGGCTCTCTGGGCTTCGCCATGCGCCCGACTGCAGGCGCCCCCCAACGACAAGGAGGAGCGGAGCAGCTCAGCCGGCCCAGGGGCAGCACCTCTGCAGAGGACGGCAGCCCCCATGTTGGAGGAGGCAAGGGCAGGACGACTCAGGCGTCGCTGTGCCGGAGGGCGGTCGGAACCCCGGTCCATGCCAGCAGGCCTCTGCAGAGCAGGTGGGCCCCCCTCCCCAAACCTGCCCTTGCTCCCCACACCCCTGACCCGGGCTAGCACGGCTGGCCACTGTCGCTGCAGAGAAGTGCGTGTGGGTCAGGCGCCCACTGGGCAGCTCCGCCGGCGGGAGGGTGCTGGGGGACCCACCTTGCACGTAGAGGGTGGCCGTGCCCTCGTCCATGTCAAACATGTTGGAGCCAGTGCAGACGTAGACCCCGGCGTCCTCGGGCTGCACGCTGCGGATGGTCAGGATGCCGTTGAAGTCCATGGCCCGGCTGGGCAGCTTCCCGTGGTTCTGCCGCGTCCACACCAGCGTGTAGGCGGGGGACTGCGGGGAGGGGGGAGAGGGCAGCTCAGGCCTCCACAGTCCAGGCTGGGCGCAGGCCCTCCACCGGCTCCCGCCTGCTCACATGCCTTCTGGGGGCGGGGAGGTCAGGAACCACGAGACTCAGCGCCACGCATGGCGCAGAGGACCAGGTCAGGTGACTGGCAGGAGGTCCAGGGCAGGGGACCTTCGATGGGACACTGGGGCTGCTGCAGCTGTTGCTGCAGCAGGATTTGCCTGGACAGATCCGCCTTGGCCAGCATTAAAGAGCAACTCGACAGGGGCAGAGTGCCCAACAAGCCTCTCTGCTACGGCCGCTCAACGAAGCCTCCATGTGCAGAGGCAGTCTACTTCTGGCAGCCACTTGCTGGGAGCAAGGACCGTCTAAGCTGCAGCTGCCTTCCTGCCCTGCCTATGGGCTTCCCACTGGGCACCTGGCTGGGCACCAAGAGAGAGCCAGGGTGATGTCAGGGGTTGGGAGTTGGGCATTTAGACCCGTAAGAGCCAGGTTCACGTCCCCGCCTGGCCACAAAGCCTCCTGGGCGAGTCACTCTCTTTCAGCCTTGTCTACCTCACAGGGTGGTTGTGAGGGCAGAAGGAGGGCAGGAACCACATACAGTGCCCAGCCGCTCACCGCGGCACCTGGGGCCACCCTTTGGTGGCGTCAACCAGAGCGGTCCATACCCAGTGGTGGGATTCAAATGAATTCACAACTGGTTCTATGTCCTTCAGGGCAGCCACTGCCTTTCTTCCCTTTCCCAACCTAAAATTAAGTGGTGGCTGAATTTCACCACCGTCCGAACCCCCCACACACACATACACATGTGGCTACTGTGGCCACGGCCTGCGAGGCTTCCCAGGAGGGAGCTGCGTTGCTCTCTCGGCAGTGGAGGGGGAGAGGAAGAGGGCAAGGGGCTCCCGCATGCCGCTGCGCAGGGGGCTCACCTTGCTTTTGGCTGTGCAGACGAAGGTGACATCGGCCCCCGGCCTCACGCTCTGCACCGCCTTCTCCTCCACGGTCACCGTGATGGGCTTGCTCGGGGCCTCTGGGGGCAGCAAGAGGTGAGCAGGCTCCCGGCCCCTCCTCCCTCCCCCCGCGCTTGCCCCTTCCGAGGCACTGCAGCAGCACCCCTCCCCGCCCCTCCCCTCCCCTCCCCTCCCCACCCGTGAGCTCAGCTGCGGGCCTTGGGAGGCCACCCCCGGTCAGGCCCTGCAGGGCGATCACCCGCGGAGGCGGGCCTGATGCTCACCGGTGACCAGCACCTCTGCTCGGCTGGTGTTGCTGTGCTGCAGGTTGCGGCAGGTGCACAGGTAGACGCCGGCTTCAGAGGGCTGGATGCTGGGAAAGTGGAGCTCCACACCTGGTGCCAGAAGAAGGCCATGGTCAGCTCCGGGGGGTGGCGCAGGCCACTGCCAGCCGGGAGGTGCCCCAGGTCAGAGCCAGCTGCACCCCGGGCAAACTCACCTTGCCTCCTGCGCTGAGCAGTGCTGGGCACGGGGCGGCCATCTTCTCGGGTCCAGTGGAAGTAGTGGGGTGGGGCCCCGCTCACGTGGCAGCGGAGGGTCACCTCACTGCCCTGAGGCACAGCACTCCGAGGTGGGTGCACCTGCACCACGAGGGGAGGCTGGTCCGGAGGAGCTGGGGGGGAGGCAAGAGGGTCACTGCACAGAGGCACAGCAGAGGAGGAGGGAGGGGAGGGAGGAAGGAGCTGCCCACTGCCTGTCTTGCGGAGGGGGGGCTCTTCCCAGTGGACATCAGCCACCACCCAGCCTCCCTCCCTCCCTCCCTCCCTCCCACCCCAGGCAGCACAGCCCTTCCACAACTGAGCAATGCTTCCCTCCCATTCGTGATGACCTCAGTGTGTGTTGTGGAGGCCTGCTGGCATCTTCTCTCCCCCTTGGTCACCTCCTTTCCTTCTTGTGCACGGCTCCCTCACCTCCCAAGACTGGCATGTGGGGGTCACCCCGTGAAACAGACGGCAGGAGACTCAGGAAAGTCCCTACGGAACTCACTGCCCCTGGGGCACCTGCCCAGCCACTGGGGGGAGCAGTGGGGAACTGAACAGGGCAGACCCCCTTCCCTGCCCAGCCACAGTGCGCCCATCCCCAGGCCACCAGGCGTGTGCCTGCAAAGGCCGGCCGTGGAGGCCTCACTCACCGAGGGGCTCACACCTCTGCCCACGGACGCTGGGGTTCCCTGCATAGCCTGGTGCACACCTAGAAAACACGGAGCGCAGGGGCCCTCTGAGCCAGCGGCACTGCGCAGCACCTCGGCCACCTGCACGCAGGCCGGCTTCGCCAGGAGGACAGGACAGGCCTGCCGGGGACGGGGCAGGGACACTCACTGTTCGCAGTACTGGCCGGTGTAGCCCGGCTGGCAGGCAGTGCAGCGGTAGCCTCTGGGCCCCAGACTCTGGCAGGTCTGAGAGAACCTGGGGGAGGAACACAGGCATGGTCGTCATGGGCGCAGAGCAGCCCCCCCCCACCCCGCCCCGGCCCAGCCCTCCCTAGAGAGACACGCACTGGTTTTCAGGCTCCAGCAGCGGACAGGCACACGGCTGGCAGTCCTCGGGGGTGCCCGCGGTGGCGTCTCCATAGAAGCCGGGGGCACACTGCTCACAGAACTCCCCGGCAGCATTGTGCAGGCAGTTCTGGGGAGAGAAGGGGAAAGGGTGGGGTCAGGTCTTCCAGCCATGCCTGGCGCTCCCCCTGCCCAGCCGCAGGGACAGTGCCACGGTCTGGCGTTGCTCACCGAGCAGGCACCAGTCTCCGGATGGCAGGCGTCTGAGTGTCCGTTGCACTCACACAAGGCACAGTGGCCCAGGTAGAGCCCTCCGCCGGTGCGGGTGTATCCGGATGCGCAGTCCTGCAGGGGGAGAGGAGAGAAGGGGCAATGCCCAATGCCCACATTGCCCAAAGCCCACAATGCCCAAAGCCCTCGGTCCCAGCCTGCCCAGCCCACCTGGCAGCTCACCTGGCAAGAGAGCCCCTGATAGCCTGGCGGGCAGCGGCACTCCTCCACCTCCAGCGCACGGGGCAGGCTGGTGTGGGCAGGAACCGCCGTCTCCAGGCTGACCCCAGCAATGCTGGCCGAGAGCATGTCCGTGGAGTACGTGGCGCGGATGAGGATCTCGTCCAGGTCGGCCAGAGCCATCAGCAGGTGTTCCCGCGTGGCAGGCTGCCCATCCGGCCGCCTCCAGTGTTGCTGCGGAGAAGAGGGAGAAGAGGCTGGCCCGGGGAGGGGGAGGGGAGGGGGGGAGGGAGGGGCAGAGGCCACTCCTGCCAGGGGCAGCTGGAGCGGGTGGCCAGCTGGGAGGACGGAGTGGAGTGGGCAGCCGAGGGCCAGGCGCACGGCGCAGGGAGGGATGGGCGGTTTCCCACTGGCCTTCCTCCTGCCCCGTCCCCACAGCAGGGCCCCACCCTGCACGCTCCTCCAGGCAGTGGAGTCCCTCCCCCGGGGCCACAGCGGGAATGGCCAGCTGGCGAGGGAGCGTGAGATCCGCAGGCGACCCGCGTCCCTCACCTCCCGGAAGACGATCTCGAAGCTCTTGTGCTCTCGGGGCTGCAGCGCGGGCTGGTAGGCCACCAGAGTGATGTCATTGCCCTGGGGAGACACCAACGGGGAGGGTCCAGCCTGCATGCGCCCTGCCGGCCAACCCCCTCCCCTTCCGTCCCCGCAGCAATGGCCTGGATCTGCGCGTCCTCCCCTTCTCCGCCCAGCGACTGCAGTGGCCAAGCGCGCCCGGCTCCTGTGGACCAGCGGCTGTGAAGGCCGGGGGGCCACAAAGCCAGCAGCACACGCGGGAGGCCAGGCCCAGGCTGTTCGCCAGGTCATGGCCTGGGGGCTGGTCCCTCGAGTCCTCCCAGCCACCCCACACCAAAGACCTGCAGCCTGGCTCCTGCAGCCTGGCTCCTTCCTCTTCCTCCGGGGTGCGGAGGGGTCAGCTTGCCTCACTGTTGGCTGAGCTGTGGCCTCCCCCCACAGTGGGCCGAAAACAGTCTCGTAAATTGCTTCAAAGAGCTGCCCCCTCTCAACCCGCAAATGCTAGTCACTCTGGGCGTCTGGCTGACTGGCAGCTAAGTCCCCCCTCCCCCCCCCACCCCCAGCCAGCCAGCTCTGACCAGCCAGGCCCTCCCTGGCCTCGGCCCTGCCTCCTTACAGTGATCTGCACATCCGCATCCGGCAGTGGGGTGCCTCTCCCGCCAGCGTCGTAGGAGAGGGTGTAGCGGAGACGTCCCCCGTAGGAGCCAACCTGGAAGAGGAGGAGGAGCAAAGCAGGGCTCAGACCACCGCCCGGGCCAGATGAGATGGGGCCGGCAGCAACGCCAGCTTGACCCATGAGCGCCCCACAGCCATCAGATGTGGGCTGGAGCAGGTGCCCTGGGCCAGGCCAGAGGACCCCAAAGGGGCTGCAACGTCTCTCGGGTGACTGAGGGACACACACACACCCCTTCGGCAGTCAGCCTGCAGCAGTTGAAGAGGCTGCGGGTACTTTGCACCCACTGAGGCTTGCACCCAGAGCCTGCCTGGAGGCAGGAAGCCCCTGAGAAGCGGGCAACCACCGCGAGACTCGAGGTGGGGGAGAGGGTATGAGCCCCTGGGCCTGCTGCTGCTGGCACGGCCTCAGGAGGGGAGGCAACTGCCACCCTCCTCCCAAGGCCACCCAGTGAGGCCAACCAGAGAGAGAAAAGGCAGGGAGAAGCAAGAGAGGAGGGGGGAAGAGCAGAGCCTCAAGGAAGCCCACAGGAGGCACTGCTGGGAAGGCCTCCCATGGCCACTGAGGAGAGTGAGCGCCCCCCCTTGGCCTGGCCACGCGACCGTCCTCCTTCACACAGTGCCGTCAGCGTGCACGACCAGCACTGCGCATCGAGTGGAAGGACAGGCCCTGCTCCAAGGGACGCACAATCCGGAGCCTGGCACCAGGGAGGCAGTGAGGGGGAAGCCGGGGAAGCCCTCTCCGCCATCTGCCTGTCTGCGTTGCTCTGCAGGGCAGCCATTCCGCCTCCCTCTGAGCAGCCTCAGTGCCAGGCACCTTCCTGCTCTGTGCCAGCCGGGGGGGTGGGTGGGGGGAGGCCGCCCCACAGAGACACCTTTTCCTCACACGCTGGGCCTGGGAGGCAGCCCACCCGCAGCCGGGGTCCCCGTCTCTCTCTCACACACACACCGCAAGGAGAGAAGGAGGGCAGCTTGCCTTCCCCCCCCCCAAAAAAAAGGGGGCAGAGGGGAAGCCCACTCCCTTCCCTTGTTGAGGGACCCTCAGCCAGCCAGTTCAGTGGAAAGGGCTACGAGACACGTGAAATGCACCCCCTCCTGGGGCCAGAGCCCCCCCACCACCCCCCCGCCCCCCCCCGTCCCCCGCAGGCTCACTGGTGAGGCCGGAAGCCTCCCCCACCCCCCCCCCCACCCCCCCCAGCAGCCCCTGAGGTCTGGTGTTACCTGGTCCCCCAGGAAGGCCTTTGGCAGCTCCCAGTAGAAAGTGGTTTCAGGAAGTAGCGAAAAGTCCCGGTAGACCAGCCGGTGCTGAGCAGAAGACGAGGAGAGTGAGCGCAGCCTCTGGGCACGTCCCACAGTAGCCAAGTGGGCAAGTGCAGGAGCCCCCGAGGCCTGGGGTGGCACCTCCAGGCCCCCTTGCCCCACCTCTCGGGGGCACAGCGTGACTGCTCAGCCATCCACCCACCCACGCCGCCCCCACCCTGTGCCATTGCCGGCACAAGCAAACCACACCCAAGGCAGCCAGAGGAACCAGGCCAGGGCCACGGGCACCATCGCATCACCTGGGCGTGCCACCCTGTGCCAGGTGAGGCCACGGAACTGCCAGTGCAGCCTAGCGCTGCTGCCCAAGGCCTCAGGGCTCGTCTCACGGCTGGTTTGCGAGAGAGGAGTGCTTCCGCTCCCTCAGGAACCACTTGGGGGCTCTGAAGCAGGGGCAGAGAGCAGCGCTGGGTACTCCAGCCCCCCCCCCTCGGGACCACAAGCTTCCCAATTTGTAGAAAAGCTACAAACCCCTTGGGGGAGGGGGGCCCTGGAAGGCAGTTTTCCTTAGGGGGAAAATTAGCCCGCCAAGTGCCCCCCCCCAGACTCAGAGAGGCTTCTCCAAGGCTGGTAGGCCCGAGAAGGCCGATTTGTGCCTGTGCCACTGAGGACACCAGAGCAGCAGGACTCCACTGCAGCCGCCTCCAGCAGGGTGCTGAAGACTCCACGTGGCACAGGCGGCCCACTTGGCGCCACACGCACGTCCCCCCTCCCCAGCAAGGGCCTCGCTTCCTCGGGGCCAGCAAAACTTTGGTCGTTTCTGCAGCTGGGTGGCCGAGGGCCACAGGCTGGCCCTCCACAAGGCGGAATCTGGCCAGCCAAGGGGGCACCTCCTGCCCTGCCCCGCCCTACCCTGCACACCTCTGCATGCCAGTTGCCCAGGCCAAGCACATGCCCCACACCCAGGTGCCGTTCTGGCCTCAGCCACCCTGAGCTGGTAGCGAGAGAGGGGGGAGGAGGAGGAGCGGGGGGAGGAGGAGAGCAGGCTGCTGGCGTCCCAGGACTGGCTTCTCCCTGGGACTGGAGGCCAACAGAGGGCGCCAGGGCGCATGGTGAGCGGAAGGGGGGGCCTGAGAAGCTTGGCCCGAGTGCCTGCCGAGAGGGGGGCCGGGGGCCGAGCTGTACCTGAGGAGGGTGTGACCGCCCAGGAGCAGCACCCAAGGAAGGGGGGAGCAGAGGAGCCCTGGCCAAGAAGGTGGCAGAGTGGGGAGGAGCAGCGAGGAGAGGGCGAGGAGGGGGGGCCGCCTGGGCCGCAGAGGAGAAGCGGGACAGCAGCTCCCAGACCCGGGCATCGCGTCTCAGCTGGGCTTCCTCGGCCTGAGGGGGGGTGGGACCGACAGGCGGGGGGAGAGAGAGAGAGAGAGAGAGAGAGAGAGAAGCACCTCCAGTCCGAGCAGAGAGTCTCCGCAGGGCGGGCGAGGGCCTGAGCACCCTCCACCTCATGCCCACCGACCTGCCCCTGAGCAAGGGCCCAATGGCCACGGGCCACAGTCTTGGCTTCCCTGCCCAAGGCTGCTGGCCCGGTGCCACCCTGGCACCTGCTGTACCTCGCTGGCTCGCCTGGCTCGGCTCTTGGCGCCCAAGGAGCTGAGGATCCGCCCGGCTGCCACGTCCTTCCGCAGCTGCTCCTCTGTGAGGGACGTGGAATTCTGCTGGGAGTGGACACGCGACGAGGCGCTTGGAAGCCGGCCAGGCCACTCTCACAGCTCGAGGGGACCCACACGGGGCTGCAGGGGCTCCCCTCTCCCCCCACCACCGCGTGCACATGCACCAGTCCCGGAACTCGGCAGAGGAGTCCATGCAGGGACCGGTCGCAGGGGCCCAGATCCACAGAGTAAACCACGTAACGCCGTGAGAGCCCAAGAAATGAGGCCGGCCCCAGGCTTCAGGGGCAGGGACACAGGCACAGACATGCGTGCCCCAGGGAGCAGCCCCAGCCACGCCACCCTAACACTCGGTGGCACTCCAAGCACCCAAAGCGCCGCCCCCCCCCCCCCGGCCAAGGCTCTTCTGGGCTACAATCCGTCGTCACAAAGATGCAACTTTCCAGATGGCCAAACCATCACAGCAGAACAACAACATGCCGTTGAGTGCACAGAGTCTTCCCCACACACACACCTGCTCACCTTGCGCCATCCCCCACTTTCCCCTGTACCCGCCCCCACCGTGGAGCTGGGACATGTCAGTGATGACCTGACACATGGGGGGGGGGTGCCAGCATGGCTCCCACCTCCTTCCCCGGAGTGTCTGGCTGCTGTGACACTCCTGCACCCCCCACCTCTATGCCCCCCCACCAGAGCCCCAGAGGACGGCGCACATGCAGCCTGGCCACCTCAGGTTTCACAACAGGCATCCAGCCGGCCTGCCTACCTTCTGGGCACGGCGCATCCGAGCAAAATACGTTTCTTTCTGCCATTAGCCCCAGCAGAAGAGGATGAAGGGAAGGAAGGCGGGAGAGAGAGAGAGAGAGAGAGCGAGAGAGAGAGAGCAGCAGATAAAGCGGGTATGAGGATCCACCTGCCACTTCGTATTAATCTGCCAAATGTGCTCAACAGAAGAGCCACAGACAATGAAGTTCAGCTGTTTGAGAACCACAATAGTTAAGAAGCATCTAAATTCACAAAGGATATTAAACTTCTGTTTTCAACCAGGGGACTCTCAGTTTCTATCCGGTAAATATCCACAGAGCTTGAAAGTCCATTTACCTCTTATATGATGCAAAGAGGAGCTCAGCCAACGTATTTCTGGCACATTATTTGCCAAAGAGCCGCATGGGGCTGGTGAGCCACAGTTTGGCCACCCCTGTTCTAGAACATCCCATTGGGGAGGGGGGGGAGCTGGTTTCTCACCAGCTGTCCTGCCGTCTCCTTCCGTCCTGTTTCAGCCGCCACTGAGCTAATCCGGGAAGCCCCTCTCAGTAGCTCAGCGGGAGAGACTGGCAAACACCCAAAAGAGCTTGTGGATCCCCCCAGCCCTCCCAGCCCCCCAGGACTCATAAGGTTGCTGCCAAAGCCCACTCCAGGTCCTCCATAGGGAACAGGCTTGATGCAGCACACAACTGCTAACTAACCCCTAGAACTCCCTGCCACAGGAAGCTGTGGTGACTTCCAGCATAGACAGTCAGGATGAAAGTGGATTCGATGGGATCAAGGAGAACCAGCTCTGAGCGACAACCATGAGAAATGCGGGACTGTTGGGAGCTGGAGGGGGTGTTTGGCCCCCTGCCTCACAGCCTGCTAGCATCTCCCAGGCCAGGTCCTCCCAGGCCAGCTGCCGAAGGCCTCGCCCACGAGATGCTTCGTGGCTCCAGTGGCAGCTGCGCTTGTTTATTTATTTCCATCCTGCCTTTCTACCCCCTGCAGCACTTCAAAAAAGCAAACGCACCAAGAAAATGTGACGTACGACTCCCGGGCCAGAGCTACTCTGGCCTGGGCATGGTGATTCTGTGGCCCAGTTTGGCCAGGAGGCCCTGCCAGGAGAGGGAAAGGCTCTGGTGAGGCAGAAGAGCCTCATGGTGCAACGGGGGGGGGGCGCAGAGGCCAGCTCCCTAGCATATAGGACTGAGGGGGCTGCTGCAAGAACCCTTGCAGCCAGCCCTGCAACCACATCAAGCCTGCAGTTCCAACCACAAGGGGTTCCTCATCACTGCAAAATGCACCGGGGGCTGTCCCACCCCTCTGCTCCATTCCTCAACGGGAGGGAGGTTTGAGAGGAGCAACAGGTGCAGGAGATCTGCTCCAACTCTGCCCAAAGCCCCAGCTCTGTTCCGGGTCCAGTTTGGAGAGAGTTGTGCCTCCTACCCCCCCCCCCGCACATTCCACTGAAGGCTCACCTTATTGCCAAGGTAGGCCTCCGGTAGCTGCCAATAGGACTCCTGCCCCAGCTGCCCGGGGCGGCCGTAGGAGAGCTGTGTGCCCTCGCTGGACGCCTCCACCGCGAAGCCCATCTGGAGACGGGTGCTGCGCTGGCGGTTGACCAGGGCAAATCCCTGCTGGTTCCCTGGGAGGAAGGGAGTGGTGACCTACGCGGAGGAAACAGAGCGGGGGCCGTGAGGCTGGGGTGGGTTGCGGGGCAGTGCCTGGGCAGGGTGCCAGGGGAACTGCAGGCTTACCAGGTCCCGGTGGTAGGAGGAGCTGGTGCACTGCTGGGTGACGCCCATGCAGAAGCAGGGCAGGCAGCCCTCCCGGTTCTCCGCACTCAGGTGGAAGTGGTGGGGGCGGCAGCTGGAGCAGGAGGGCCCCTCCGTGTGGGCCTGTCGGGGAGACAGCGGAGATGGCTGTGGCAGCAGAGGGCAGCCCTGGCAGGCCCCGAGCAACCACAGACCCAAGCCAGCCGTGCTGGGGGCTCAAGGCTGCCGGGGATGGGGTGATGTCAAAGCCCCCTGGCAGCAACAGAGGGGGCCCACAGCCGTGGAGGGTGATCAGAGGGTGGGGGGGAGAGCACAGGCAAGAGGAACTGGTGGGTTAGGGAACTGGAGGAACAGGGAAGGAGCCTGCCAAGTCCGTGGCTCCCAGCACTCCACTCCCCGCCCCGCCCCGCCCCCTGCCCCCCCGCCCCAGGGTCCTTGTGCAGGAGCGCCACCTGCCTCACCTTGCACTGGCACTGCCCGCTGGTATCACAGTAGCTGCCAAGGCTGCCCTGTGGGTCACACTGGCATCCGGGGAGTGGACCTGGAGCAACTGGAGCAGCAGGGAGAAGGTGGGGCTGGGCTGGGCTGGGCTGCTGCCACACCTTCCCCCACATGCAGAGGCACAGCCCGAAGGGCTGCTGCCTCTTCCTCTCCCTGCCCAGTAAAGGGCCATGCGCCCCGCCCCGCCCCGCCCCGCCCCGCCCCGCCCCGCCCCACCCCCTGCCTCCCTGTGGCAATGGGGCTCCAGACGCAAGCCACAACTCCCCCCCGCCCACCAGAAGCCCTGCCTGTCTCTGAACGCCTGTCTGCGGTGGCTCAGTCGGCAGAGGGGAAAGGCATTCCGCACGAGCACCCGCTTGGGACAGCTGCGTCCCAAAATGCCTCAGTGCTGGAGCCGACCCGCAGCGCCCCCTGCTGCCAATTGAGACCAGGGGCTGCCTCCCAGCCGCCTCCCACAGGAAGCTCACCTGTGCAGGGCTGGCCCTGGGCAGGGCTCCCAGTGTAGCCTGCAGCACACCTGCAGCCGGAGAGAAGAGGGGGCTGAATCTGGAGCAGGCGCAGAGCAGCTCGAGGATCAGCTTCACGTCCCCGCCTGCCCCCGCCCCACAAATGCTGCCGCTGCAGGACGGCCTTTGACCAAGCCAGTCCGTGAGGAGTCCACCGAGCTCGGACTGGCAGCAGGAGCCCCCAGGGGTCTCGGGCAGAGAGGGCTGTTTTCCAGATGCTGCCAGGATGTGAACCCGGAGCCTTCTGCACACAAGACAAAGCCCCAGCCCCTCCCTCAGTGGCGACTGGCCTACCTCTCACACTGGCGCCCAACATAGCCTGGGGCACAAGAGTCGCAGGTGGGGCCCCCGTCTGTGTCCAGGAAGCAGCTCTTGGTAGCCCTGGCGGGAGGAGGAGGCTGGGGGTGAGCAGCGGGGTCCCCGTGTCTGCTCACCCCAAGAAGGGGCCGGGGGGGCTTCAGCCAGGCTGACGGTGGTACCTACTGGCTGGCAGAGTATGGCCCATGGCACGGGCACGGCTGGCAGTCTTGCGGGGTCCCACGTCTGGCATCACCGAAGAAGCCCAACTGGCAGCGTTCACACTGGGCCCCCTCTGTGTTGTGCTGGCAGCCCTGGAAGGGGGGAGAGGTGGACTGAGAGTCCGCAGTG
>JAJKFI010000091.1:2292815-2309694 GCA_029204185.1 Lerista edwardsae
TTATTGATCATATTGGTCTGTGTGAGTTCTCCCTCGCTGCGGCAGCAGTCAGGGTGCCCCCTCTGGCGAGGATGGCGCAGCCCCAAGGCAGGCAGAAGCCGCCCACAAAGCCGGACGGCTGTCCCTGCAGCGCATCGCCCCAGAGGCACTGGGGGGCCGGGGGAGCCACCAATGGGCACCAATACTCACCAATGGGCACACACCTCCCTCCCGGCCGGATGGGGTCGCCTTCGTAGCCAGGAGCGCACCTGGGGGCAGAGTGGGGAAGAGGCACATTGGACAGGGCAGAGGCCAGCTGCCAGGGAGGGGGGCAAGGCAGAGCCCCCCGAGAGCCCCCTTCAGCCTGGCCTCCACTCGAGGGGGCAGGCGGGCCGGGCCGGGGGCTCCGTGGGGCTCACACGTTCTGCTCCTTGCCTTTGACTTGCAGGAAGCTGTGGGGAAGGAGTCCTGAGCAGCCTCGACTGGGGCTCCTCAGGGTCCCAGCAGCGCCTGATTGGGCCGCCGAGGGGCAGAGGCCGGATCAGGAGGGCTGCCTGAGGCCTGGTCCAGCAGCCGGTGCTGGGGATGCCTTGGCCAGCTGGCTAGCAGGCTGGCTGGCTGGCAGGCAGGGAAGCAGCCCCTCTGCTCCGCCGTCCCGTCCGCGAGGTGCTTCCGCTGGGCCTGTGAGCCACCTGTTGGGACAGCAGCAGGTGCCTCTGGAGGAGCTGCCCTCCCTGCGAGGAGGGGGCCCCACTCACCGTTCACAGCGGCGCCCGGTGTAGCCCGGGGCACAGGCGTCACAGGTGGCCTGGCCGTCCGTGTCCAGGAAGCAGGAGTTGGAGAACCTGCGGAGGGGAGGATGCCGCCTCCTCAGTCGCGAACTGGCACGTGCCCGCCCGCCCGCCATGGCCCCTCCCCCTTGGGCATGGGCGCCCTGGGAACCCAAGCCTGAGGGACCGAGCTGTGGGAGCCAGCCCCGGACATGGCTGTGCCCGGCCGGCCTGCCTGAGGCCTGCCTGCGCGCTCAGCAAGCACGGCACGGACACAGCAGCCGCCCTGGGCCCACTCCCCAGCCCCTGGGAGCAGCCCCCTCTCCCGCAGGGCGTGCCAAGCGCTGCCCGGGCACTCAGCAGGCGCTTGGCAAGGACCCCGGCACTCACCGGCGGGAGGCCTCGGTGTAGGGGCAGGGGCACGGCCGGCACGCAGTGGGGGTGCCCTCGGTGGCGTCGCCAAAGTACCCCAGCTTGCACTTGTTGCACTGCGGCCCCTCCGTGTGGTGCTGGCAGTTCTGAAAGAGGGAGGAGAGCCAGGTGGGGCGTGAGGGCTCCGGAGGGCTGCCACCCCACAACCCCAGGTTGCCCAGAGAGGGCACTGAGGACCCGCTGTCTGACCCGCTGATGACACCTGCTGCCATCTAGGGGCACACAGGAATAAGGGAGGTGCCCCCGGCGCAGTGCCAGCCCCTCCACTGCATCCCCCTGCCAGGCCTCGGAGCAGCTTCCAGGTGCTTGGGGGACCTGTAGCTCCAGCCTCTGCCCAGTGATCCCCCCCAAGCGCCCCCCCTGCCACCGCCCTCCTCCGGGGGCCTACCAGGCAGTAGCCAGTGATGGGGTCGCAGGAGCTGGAGTGGCCGCTGCAGTCGCAGCCGGAGCAGGTGCCCAGGTAGGGGCCGCCAGGCACGCGCTCAAAGTTGGCAGCGCAGCGCTCGCACGACAGGCCGGAGTAGCCGGTGGGGCACCTGCGGGGGGGGGGAGAGATGGAGCTGACAGCAGGGCAGCCACAAGGGCTGACCCCACCAGCCCCTCGCCCGGCTCTCTGGCCGGCTCTCCAGCCTCATCCCTGGCGGTGGCAGCAGGTTGCCAGCATGGGCCCCGGGCCAGACACTCACGCCAGGCAGGCAGCGCCGTGCTTGGACCAACGTCAAAAGCAGCTCCCGGGGAACTGGGGGTGTCTCTCCCAATGCTCTGCAGGTTCCATTCCCCCAGGCCAGCCCTGCCCCTGCCTCTCCTGGGTCTCCCTGCTGCGCCCGCAAAGCTCAGGGCCTCTCAGGGCGAGCAAAGGCTGGCGGCTGGGAGAAGACCCGGGCCCCGCAGACCGCCAGGCAGGCAGTTTGGCAGGGCCCTCCACCCCGTGGGGGTGCCCCCCCTCAGCCCCCCTCCCGGAGGGTCACCTGCACTCCTCGACGTCGTGGGCCAGGCCCAGGCCGGTGTCCTCGGTGCTGGTGGTGTCCATGGCGATGTCGCTCAGGCCCACACTCGCCATCCGGCTGTCGTAGACCGTCTGGATCAGGAGGGCCTGCAGGTTCTGCAAGGCCAGCAGCAGCTCCTCGCGGCTCGCGGGGGCCCCTGCCTCGGTTTCCCAGTGCTCCTGCAGGCACAGCAGGGGTGGCCAGCGGTGGGCAGAGGCCGCGGGCTTGTGTGCCGAGGCTTGTGGGCCTGCTCTCACGGCACACTCACAGCTGGCCCTGCAGTGCTTTCCCCACACGCCCCCATCGCTCCCCTGTGGCCACCTCCACATGGAATATCCCGAACGCCAGGTGAGGAGGAGCCCCTGGGGCAGCCCCTGGGACCTGCGCGCTTGCTAGATTGCCCCCTGCCCTCCAGCTCCCACCAAGGGGTCTACACCCACCTCAATGAACTGGACCTGGCGCTGGTTCACAACTGATGGCTGGGTGGGCACCTGTGCCCGGTAGACGAGCTTCTGCCCATTCCCCACCAGGACCACGCTGGGCTTCTGGAGGGGCTCCGACTGGCCACGGGCCAAGCCGTAGCGCACCTTGAAGTGGAGGTGGCCGCCGTAGGAATCCACCTGCAAGCCGAGCCAGGCGGGGGGGGGGAGAGGAGGCGAGCTCAGCACCGGGCCCTGGGCTGCTCCCCACAGAGGCCTCGAGAAGGCAGGTCCCCAGCTGGAGAAGGGCACCGGGGCTTCTGCAGGAGGGGGTCTCCGCCCACCCCACTCATCGCTCCTCACCTTGTTCCCCAGGAACTGGCTGGGCAGTGCCCAAAACGACTCCTGCGCCAGGAAGCGGCGCGAGAGATCCACGAGCTGGAACTCCTGCAGGCCAGGCTCCACCTGCAGCTGCGTGGAGGACAGGGGGGGCGTTCCGGGCTGGGAGGGGGTGGTCACGTTGACACCTGCGGGAGGGGGCGGGAGGCATGAGAAGACGGGAGGACGGAGGTCTGGGGGTCTTGCCATGGGCCTTCCAGGGAGCCGGAGGCTGCTGACCCTCAGTGCGTGCCCAGAGGCAGACTCTCCTTCCCAGCGCACCATGCGCTTCCAGGGCAGAGCCCTGCCCGCACGCAGCCCCCGGCCTCCTGTCGACTGAACGGAGCTGCCCCTCTTCAGCCCAGCCGAGCAGCTCCCCCACGTGGCAGGGCCAGCCCCCGAGCAGAGGCCGTGGCCCCCCCTTGCTGAGCAGCAGCAGCCCCCCTCCCACCCCTCCCAGGGAGCCTTCCCAGCCCCCCCCCCGGCGGCACCTTTGAAGTCCTCGGGCCTATCGAAGCGCAGCCGGATCTGGCTCCGGTGGCGGCTGGAGCTCCAGCAGGCCTTGCTGACGCCCGAGCAGAAGCAGGGCAGGCACCGGGCAGCCTCCGGGACGTGGAAGTGGCCTGCGGGGCAGGGCCCTGCGCAGGGAAGGAGGCAGCGGTCAAGGGGGCGCCTCCGCACAGCAACCAGCACAGCAGCCTGCCTCCCGCCGTAGCTGCCCCTATGCAACCCCAAAACGCACTCTGCACATGCTCTGAAGCGTGCGCACGCGCACACACACTCGGGGCTGAGTCCTTCCACGAGACATCACGGTCCAGAGACTGAACCCAGCCCCGAGTCAGCCCTGCCCTCTTGCGGATCGCGGCACCCCCACCGTCAGGGATGTGCCAGGCAAGGAGGCAGAAGGTCGGCCCCAAAGACACTCGCTGGGCCAGCCAGAGTCTCTCAGCCTCACCTACCTCGCCGGGCTGTTGTGCAGATGAAATGGGGACCATCCTCAGCCCCGCGTTTCACCCTGAGACCCCTGGGGGGCACAGGAGGGCGGAGCAGCCAAGGCCGGCCTCTGCCGCTCCTCTGCTCCCGCCGCTCACCTCGGCCAGGCGTGAGGCTCAGCACGCCGTCAGGGATGCCGAAGATCATCCCGCGGGCATTGATGGCCTCGCAGGTGTAGGCTCCCTGGTCGGACTCCTTGGCCTCGCGGATGACCAGCGTCCCGTGGCCATTCTCACTGGTGATGGACACCCTGCCGGCAGAGGGGAAGGTCAGAGTCACCGGTCCTGGGGCGGGCCAGGGTGGACGGACACCCCAGGCCGCTGGCCAGGCCTACCTGTGGCTGGCAGGGATGTGGCCCCAGTTGAGCCTCCAGGTGATAATGGGGGTGGGCACACCGATGGCCACGCAGGTGAAGCGGACCGTGTCTCCAGGGGATGCCTGAATCGACTCCTCGGGGGGCGTGATCACCTGTGGAGGGGCTGGGGGGGAGGACGAGGGCAAGGGGAAAGACGAAGACGCAGAGCCTCAGCGGGTGCCACTCTTCACCCAACCAACCGGCCTGGCAGGACAGTCATGGCGGGACAGAGCAGGAGTCCGCCACGCAGCACAGAGTTCGTGGAGGGTGTAGATGGGGGGCTGACTTAGAAGCTCCCCAAGGCGGAAGAGGCAGGTTCACAGAGGCCAGGGTGGCAAAGCGGAGCCTCTGCGGTTCAAGGCAGTCTACCTCCAGGTAGCTGCTCCTGCCTTCATGCTTCCCAGCTGGGCACCTGGCTGGCAACGTGGGCACCTCCTCCACCGCCCCTCCCACAGAGGGGCCGAGGCAGCAGCCGGGCTCCTCCTCCTCCCGTGACCTTTGCACCCACAGCTCACGCCTTTTTCTCGCTGCTGAGTAGCGGTTCAGCCAACACAGCAGCCCTGGCCGCTCCTGAGGAGGGGTCTTGCCTGATCTCAACTCCCTCCCACTTGACTGCTGGCGTTGCCACATCTGGCCCACATCCCGCCCGCAGAGCCTCAGGGCACTCACTGCAGCCGATCTCGTCCGAGCGGTCCTCGCAGTCGGTCTCGTTGTCGCACTGGTAGCCGGCAGGGATGCAGCGGCGGCTGGACACGCAGAGGAACTGTTCGGGGCCACAGGTGTCTCCGGGCCCTTTCGTGGCTGCGTGGGGAGGGGAGGGGAGGGGAGGGTGGGCGTGAGTGGTGCCCACCTCAGGGGCTGAGCTGCAAAGAGCACTGCTGCTGCCTGGCTCGGGGAGAGTCCGCCTGCTGCCCCAACCCACTCCTGCCCACTGAGGCTCTCATTCGGCCAGGGGGGGACCTGGGTGGGCCGGGGCCCTCCCCAAAGCATCAGCGGTGCTTACGGCAGTTCAGCTCGTCAAAGCCGTCTGGGCAGTCGTTGTCCCCGTCGCAGCGCCAGAGCTTGAGGGTGCAGGGCCCGTTCCGGCACTTGAACTCGTTGGGCTCGCAGGGGCTGGGGGTGCCTGTCCGGGAGACGGAGGGGGTCAGCACGCCAGGCCCTCCCCACACAGAGCCCCCTGCCGCCGGCCACTGACTCACTGCAGTCCAGCTCATCGCTGCCGTCCTGGCAGTCCTGCTCCCCGTCACACAGGTAGTCGCGAGGGATGCACTGCCGGTTGGCACAGACAGCCTCGTCCTTCCGGCAGACCCCCGGGTATGGCGGGGGCTTGGAGGTGCGAGGGGGCACCGTAGCTGGCGCGCGACGGGTGGTGACCACGGACGGCGTGGTGCCGGGAATCCGGGTGGTGACTGGCCGGGAGGGGGTGACCTCTGGCGGAGGAGTGGAGACTCCTGTGGAAGGCAAAGCAGGGTGGGTCAACAGTCGGGGAAGGCAGGCCTAGTGGGAAGCGCATGCAGGGCATCAGGAGCTTCCAGAAGTGGCTGGGGAGGGGAGATCCACTTCTGCAGCTAATGGTGGAAGAGAGAGGGAGTTGGGGGAGGAGCAGGGGGCAGTGCACTGGGCACTGTGCCGCAAAAACGGCATGATCCGGCCCTCCAAGAGGGGGTCTGAGACTCCTCCGTTAGGGAGTCTTGTTTGCTGGGCTGCAAGCCCCAGCCCAATGCCCAGGCACAAGAGGCCCCGGCTTCCAGGCGAGCAGTCCACTGCCTCGCCTTGGGCTTGTCTTGCTCATGAGGACACGCGCGGGGGGGGGGGGCTCCCACGTGAGCGGCCTGGAGCTCTGCAGAGCCAAGCGGGCATCGCCCAGGAGCACCGTCCACGAGCGCCTCACTTCGCTCCTCACCACAGCCGTCCTCGTCGGAGGCATCTCCGCAGTCGGGGTGCCCGTCACAGCGCGAGGCCAGCGGCACACACTCTCCGCTGTCGCAGGCAAACAGGTCTTCCGGGCACTCGGGGGGCTGAGGCTCAGCTGTGGGGCAGGTGGAGGGACGTGAGGACAGACCGGGCAGGAGGCTGGAGACCCCTTGGCAGGTGGGCTGCCGGACCCCCCACTCCCTCCAGCACCCCCTCCGGCACTGCTGCTGCCCTGGCCAGAGAGGCCGCTGCAGGGACAGGACCTGCTGCCACTCAGCCCCACCCCTGCCCCACAGAGGGCTCTGCACCCCACGCCCAAGGGGCTTGGAGAGCTGGCGGTGGCCTCTCCTGCAGCCCCGGCACTCACCGCAGTCCAGCTCATCCGACATGTCGCGACAATCCGGTCGCCGGTCGCAGAGGAACTCCCTGGCCACACACTCCCCACTGCGGCAGGCGAACTCCTCCTCCGTGCAGGGGCGGATGTCTGGGGGCACTGAAAGACACGCAGAGGGTCAGGGCTGGCGCTGACCAGGCAGGGGGCGCTCACCCCTCTCATGCCCGACACTCCCAGCATGCACTGCAGCACAGCGAAGAAGAGGTACTCCACTGCCCGACTTCCAGGGGGGCTGGGGAGGGTTCGGGCTGGGCAGCCCCTGCCAGGAGCCCCCCCTCTGAGGCAGGACAGGAGGCGCCCCCAGGCACGCAACATGCCGCTTATGGTGAACGCTTCCAGAACAGAGCCGCTCCCCAGGGTGACCCCCACACACACACCTCGCCTTGCGCTCCTCCCCCCCCCACAGCATGCGGGCCCAAGGGGGCACCTGACACCCTTTCGGGGGGACGGGGGCAGACACCGGATCCAGGTCAGGGCTGCCAGCAGAAGCCAGGCACACGCTTGGACCGGGTCCCCGGCTGCCACTCTGTGGCGCTCAGGCCACTGCCAAGGCGCCCCCAATTCTGGCCCAGCACGACACGGGCAGCTTGCAGGAGCCCTTCGCTGAGAGCCCCCACCTGCGCCGGCAAGAGGGCTGAGGAGGGGGCACCGCCTTGGCTCCCAAGAGCTGCCATGCTGGACAGGAGCCTCGTCCCCAGGCCGGGTCAGCCGCCAAGAGCAGCCTCTCCAGCAGCCCCTCCCTGGCTGGCTGCCACGCTGGGCGCCAAAGGGGCTGCCCCACTGCACACGGCCCGGCCCCCACACCCAGCAGAAGGCCGCAAGCTGCACTCAGGGGGCTGCACACCGGAGCCACAAGCAGCACCACAAAGAAAGCCGCTCCGTCACACATGCGGCACGAGGAGGGGGGGGGCAAAGGACCTGGAGGCTCCCCTCCTGCGCAGGGCTGCGAGGACGGGCGGGGTGAGGGCACCCACCCCTGGCACCCAGAGTGTGTGCACACCCCACCCCGGCCGGCCTGCAGGCGCGCCACAGCGGGGGTGGGCTGGGCCGAGGCTGGCTGCGGGGGGTCCCGCCGAGTCCACAGGCTCAGCCCCTGCTCTCCTGGCCTGCGGGGGCCAGGGGGCCTGCAGCCCGGCTCGGTAGCCCTGTGCCCGCCTGCCCTCCTGCTCAGGCAGCCGCAGCCTCCAGGTCCCCGGGCCCCTCACCCGCCCCACACTCACCTGGAGACGCCACGGCAAGGGGGGGAGGCGGGGTTTGGGCTGCAAGCAAAAAGAGCGTTAGCAGGGGCATGACCCCCCCGCCCCACCACACACAGCCCCACACGCACAGGCCTGCCCCAGCCCGACTTCACCTGCTCCCAGGCGGCGGAACTGGAACCCCTGAGCGGAGGTGACGTAGGAGGCGATGGAGCCGCCCTCAATGACCGAAAGGAGCACCTCACGGATCTGGTCCTCGTCCACGTTCCCCTCGGAGCCCACGTCCAGCTCCACAAAGACATGGCCGTCAATCTCCCTGCAGGGCAAAGTGGGAAAGGGACTCCGGTGTGGAGGGGAGGCAGGCGGGCAAGCCCCCTTGGGGCAGGACCCCCTTCCTCTCCCCTTGACAAGGCAGCAGGTGCCTGGCTCTCCTCCTCACAGCCCCCCCAAGCCCCCCAGGACAGCACTGCGGGGTCTCCCTTCCCTGCCTCCCCAAGATTCCGTCTCACCCCCTAGGCTGTTTCCCCCTCCACTGCACCAGGCCAGAGGCAAAGGGGTCAAATTCTGGCCTGCCAACATGCCCCCCCACCCACCCTGGGAAGGCAGCAGCTGCTCAGACCCCTGCAAAGAACACCCAAGAACTCACTTGATAAACACCACACTGACCACCTGCTCCCCGGGGATCTTGTAGTACTCGGATTCCAGCTGGGGGAGAGAACCAGTCAGTGGGGGCGGGGGCGGGGGCGGGTACTTCTGCAGCCAACGCCTCCAGTGCCCGACCAACCCCGCAGGGGGCACAGGGGGTCCTGGGCAGGCCAGCGGGCAGCCACCCTCCCTCCCATGGAGAGGGCCTTGCGTGTCCTGCGGGGCCACCCCAGAGAGGCCCCAGCACTCCTGACAGGGGCCTCATGGGCGGAGGGGGCGCCCGTGGGGCGGGGCAGGCGTTTGTGCTCCAGCCGGGTCCAAGGAGGCCTCACCGTGTCCACGACAGCCTCAGAGACGTCCCGGAACTCCTCTGAGCCGACGTCGTCCAGGTGTGGGCTGTAGTCGATCGACCTGGTGAAATTCACCAGGGCACGGAAGTAGACTGGAGGCGGGAGGGGGAGGGTCAGTGTCGGGGCTCCTTGCTCACAGTGTGGGTGAACCCCCCCCTCATGCACGCACCCAAGAGGCGGGGGCTGCACTGAAGTTGTGTGCCGGTTCGACAGAGCCATTCCCCCCCCCACACACACACCCAGCAGCGTCAGACATCCAGCCCCTTCCTTCCTGGTCCAGAAGCCTAGCAAGGCAGGAGGGGCTGAATCACACACACACACACACACACCCCGCCCCGTGCATGGCCAGGAGAAGCACGGAGGAGATGTGGTGCCCGGATCAGGGCCTCACTGCCTTGCCCAGCTCCAATGCCCTCTTGCAGGGCTGCCCCAGTCAGCACCCCACAGCCTCGTTCTGCGTGCCCCCCCCCCCAGGGCTGCAGGGGTCAGAAAGGCCTGGCAGCTGCTCAGGACTGAAGGGGGCACTGGCGGGGTTGGGGCACCCCATTAGGAGAGTGGGGCAGAGACCCTCCCAGCCTGGCGCTCTGCCCCCTTGCCCGCCCCCAGGGGTCATGCAGGGGGAGAAGCCGCACAGCAGCCTCAGGCAGGAAGGCAGACCTTCCGCCTGGCATGGCAGGAGGGGTGCCAGGGCAGGCCTGCTCACACAGGGGGGTGGTTGTCAGGCCCATACAAAGGTCCCATTCACAGCCTGCCCTCTTCCTGGGACTGCCCGGGGCCCTGCCCAGCTGCAGAGTCATCCCCAAAGAATGCGTTGCACCCCCGTCCACTGGGGGGGGGGCACACCAGGGAGAGGGGAAGCTCTCTGTTCGCAAAGGCGCTCCACGCTCTGCAATACTGGAGGAGGAGGCTGAAAAGAGCAGTCCCTCTGACCATGTGCAGAGTGCCACTGCCCTGCCATGTGAACCTGGAGTGAGGAAAAAGGGAGCGGCGAGGGGGGTGTTGAATACTCAAACCCACCACTCCTGCCCCCCCCCAGCAGAGCCTTGCTCAGCCACCCCCTCCTGCCACAGCTCCCTGGGAGGCGGCCTGGAGCACATCTGGGGAGGCAAGTGCTGCCTCCTGGCCACCCCAGCACCAGCACCCCAGCAAGGCCCTCTGAAGCTGGAGGGGGCTGGGGGGCAGCAGCAGCGGGCCTCTGCCTGCGCCATGGAGGAGCTGGAGCCGCGTGTCCCAAGCAGCCGGCCTCCTCGCTCTGCCTCCTTTTAAGGCGCTCCCTGGCTGCTCCGTCCCGCAGCCACAGCCACAGCTGGGAGGGGCGAGCGGGAAACTCCCTGGGCGCCGAGCAGCCCAGCAGCCCCCCCCCCCCCGCTCACTGAGTCAGGCTCTCCAGCCGTGGCTGCAGCCGCAGGGGGCCGAGGAAGCAGCCACATGGGACGGGGGCGCAGAGAGCGTGGGGCAGCTGGAGGGGGCAGCACAACCTGCTGGGGCTCCTTCCCACAGTGGCCAACCACAACTCAGCAGGGGCAGGGGTGGCCCTGATCCCCCCAAAGAGCCCTCCCTTGGCTGCCACAAAGTGCAACCCTGTACTCTGCACGTGAGCAGGCAGGAGCGACTACCCCGTTGACAGGTGTGGGGCAGGGCGGCCGGGAACCCAACCTGTGTGCCTGGCCTGGTGGGGAAGGGCTGCTGGGTCCCAGCCCCCCAGCCCAGCCTGTGCTGAGACAAGCTCCCGGCCAGGGCCCTGCCAGTCCACAGCAGTGGGCAGCAACTCACTGTGGGGCGACAGCGGGGGGGGGCACACAGTGGCCACTTGCCAGTTTGCAAAGGCCACAAACAAGGGCCCTCTTCTGCCCACAAACAAGAGGTGGTGGTGGCATCTGGCCTGGGTGCCTTTAAAAGGGGACTGGACAGATTTCTGGAGGAAAAGTCAATCGCAGGCTACAGGCTATGATGGGTGGCGCAACCTAATTATCGTAGAAGTAGAATGCCAGGTGCAGGGGAGTGGCCACAGGATGCAGGCGTCTTGTTGTCTCGTGTGCCCTCTGAGGCATCTGGTGGGCCACTGTGAGATGCAGGAAGCTGGACCAGACGGGCCTCGGCCTGATCCAGCACAGGGGCTTTTCTTGTGTTCTTGCAGCAGTCCCCAACACAAGTTCCAGCCTCCCTTCCCTGCCCCAGACCTGGTCACTTACTGAGCAGAGAGTCATCCTCGGGCTCCGAGGCGGTCATGCTTGCGGGGGGAGAGAGCCCCACAGGCGGAGGTGGAGAAAGGGCTGCAGAGGAGAGGAGAGCAGAGGGGAGGGAGGGAGGGAGGGAGGGAGGGGGAAGACGGAGGAAGGATGGACAGCAGGACAGGTCTTGTTCCCAGGCCGCAAGGCAGAAAGGGGACAGAGCCAGAGGGAGGGAGGGAAGGAAGGAGCCAGCCCAGGCACTTCCAAGCACCACCCCAGTGCCCACCCCCAGTGGCCTGAGCTCCTCACGGCCTCCCCACCCGCGGCCTTCTCCTGCCCCTTCTCCTTACAGGAGCTGAACCAGCCCCCACACACACACTGCCCCCCCCATGATGGAGCCCCACCTGTCCTCTGGGTAGCAGCCCCTCCCTGCCTTGCGGACTCCCTTGGCACACAGATCAGGCAGGCACCAGAGGCAGCTCTGACTTGCGGCACCAGTTTGCCCCCCCCAGTGCCTTGTGGGAAGCAGAGAGCTGGGGGGGGGGCCTCCCAGCTCAACTACAAAACGCCCCCTGCAGCTGCTGAGTCCCCAGCTTGGAGGTGGGGCACGAAAAGATGAAGAGGAAGTGGGAATGACAGAAGACAGGCATGGGGGGGGCGAGGGGGAGGAGAGGCAGCAAGTGCACGAGTGGTGGTGTGGGGGGCAAGGAGAGCCCGTGGGGGGCACAGGGACAGCCTCAGCCGGGGCCAAGGAGGGAGCTGCTCCTTCCTGCAGGGGCAGTGAGCGCCCCGCCTGCTCAACATGGGCACATGGGCACATACACGGAGGCGCCAGATGGCCTCGATCCCAAGCGCGTGGCCTGCAGGGCTGCCACACACACACACACACACACACCCCAAGCTGGGATCTGGCCAGGAGCGCTGGCTGCAGGGCTGGCCAGACCCTCCTCCCAGAGCTCAGGCCAGCCGGACACCAGCTGCCCCAGGGGCTCCGCCCAGCATTCCACAGTGGCCGGCAGAGGCCAGGCGGCTGTTCCGCCCCCTGCGTGTGAAGACTCTCCAGACCGGCCTCGAGGCGCCTGCAGGCAGGCAGGCAATATCTGGCTCGGGCAGCCCTCAGCCAGAACCCCCAAGGAAAGGGGCTCCACAAGCCAGGCCTGGTGGAGTGGGGGGCATCCTGCTGGCACCCCTCGACTGCCCACCACAGCAGCTCCCAGCCATCCAAAGAGCCGGTGCTTAAAGGGCCCCCTCTCTTCGTAGCCCCAGGCTGGGTGCCAGGCCACGAGGGAGAAGGCACTCCTGGAACACACCGGCCATGCCGGCCGCTGCCAGATGTGGGCCCAGGTGTGGCGTCCCTGCCACCTCCCCCAAGCGCCTGGTCTTTGCCATAACCTGAGCCCGCGAAGGCCCTGCTGGCTGCTCACCTGTGGGGAAGAGGGTGAGGAGAAGCTGGTCAGGGGCAGCGGTCCCACTGCCGTTCTCCCCACTGCCATAGCCATCTGCAAGAAAAACCAAGCGAAGCAATGAGCCTCCAAGCAGGCGGGCCAAGCCCACAGCTCCCTGCCCTGGCCCTCGGGAGCCGCGGGGCCACTGGCTCTAGAGCGCCCCCCCTCCGTCCAAGAGACCCGGAGCAGGCAGGGACCCCACGGGGGCCACGGCCACCCCTCACCTCCAGACGCCTCGTCTGCCAGCAGGTCCTCGTCATCAGAGAGGTCGGCATAGCTCTGCCAGGGCCGCCCCAGCGCCGCAGATTCTGTGTCCTCCGGAAACAAGGCCTCGTCCAGGCCCTTGGACGCTTGAGCCACCTGCAGCAGGAGGGGAGGCTGGCTGAGGGGGGGGGTGCTGCGCCTCCAGGCCTCTCACAGCATGGAGGGCCCTGCCCCCCCCCACACCCCTTCCCTACCCCGGTCCATTTCCACTCCAGTCCTACACCCGGCCCGGCCCTCCCAAGAAAAGACACCTGGCAGCTCCTCCAGAGAGCACCCGGGGCTACTTCTGGGGCCTTGGGCTGGTTTTCACCCTGACCTGGAGGGGGGGCTGGGCAGCCTCCTTCAAGGCACCTTCCAGGCTCTCGACTTCAAGGGGCTGAGCTGAGGGCCTGCGGAGGCAGAGGCGGCTGCCACAGCGGGGATCGGGGGGGGGGGGCTGCTGGGCTGGCTGGAGGCACAGAGCACAAAGGAATGCCAGCTGGGGGCGGGAGGGGGACACACCCCAAGGAGGGGCTGCCTCGCACAGCCAGCCTGTGCCTGGGAGCGGCGGGGCAGGGCGGAGGGGCGTCCGGCGCAGGGCCTTCCTTCTGCATTCCACAGGCGCTCCCCGCCCCGCACACAGACGGCTGCAACTGCTGGCCAGCAGAGACCCTCTCGACTTGGGGTCTGGGGGAGGAAGCAGGTTCCTCCTGCTGGCCTCAGAGCCGCCTGGCTCCAGCACATGGCCTGCAATCAGGCCCAGAGCCAGCCGGGCTCCCCCTCCACGGAGGACGGCGGCTGAGCCGGGGCTCTCCTTGAGCCACCCAACACCTGCCGACCACCTGGAGCCAGCAAGCCGCCCTGCAGTGGCCACCTCCGGTCCTGGGGGTCTCCCTCTCCACGGCCCATCCTGGCTCCCCTCTCAGGGCCTCTCTCTGCGGCTGTCGCAACAAGGTGGAGGCTGCCGGCTGAGCGCCCCACACAAGGGGTACCTGCTGGCCCCCTCCTCCTGCGGAAGCGCCTTGGTCAGGAGGCACCAGGCGAGGGCACCCCGGGGACCTCCTCGCTGGGCCTCCAGCAATGTTTTTCCACAGCTGGGCTCACTGGTGGCCCCCGGAGTGAGGCAAGGGCTGGGCAGAGCTGCCAGGGGCACAGCCGCAGCCGCCGCCTCCTCCGAGAGGGCTGTACCACTCCTGCAGCTGGAGAAGCAGCACCCACAGACTCAAGTGGGGTCACCCCATCAGAAAATGCCTTCGGAGTGGGCAGGGGAGAGCCCCCAGGGGATGCCAGGGTCTTTTGATGCGAGGATGCACAGCCCCACCTAGAGAGCCCCCACCACCAACCCTGGGCCCCTTGCCTGGGCGCCTCAGAGGCCCCCGCCCGCAGCCGGTCCTCCCAGCTGGTCCCGGATTCCACCGGTCAGGCAGGAAAGCCAAAGGACACAGCTTGCTGCGGGTCAGCCAATGGCGTCTGTGTGCATGTGTGTGCGCACGCGTACACACTACTGGTGCTTACACAAGGACGTGTTGTGCATCTGTGGGGCTGCTCAGGGAGGTCACGGAGTTCACACGAGCGCACGCCAAGCTGGCCCGCCAATGAGTGCTCCTGCAGCCCTCTCTGCTGGAGGGGGAGGCAGCCAACTGGCCCCAGCCCACTGCACACAGGAGAGCCCCCACCTCCGGATGCCCCCCCCCCCGCCCTTGCAGCTGCAACCATCTCCTGGCCAGCGCCTGACAGACATTGCTGAGAGAGAGAGTCATCTCTGAGCCCCTGCACTGGTGGGGGGGGGGAGGGGGAAGGGAACGCATCGCCGGCCAGCCTCCCACGGCAAATTCTTGTGCGCTGCTCCTCTGAGGCGTCCCCACGGCAGGAAGGCGCTTGCTCACTTCCAGGCCAGGAAGGAAGGCAGGCAGGCTGGCCATTCTCCCCACAGTCCTCTGGGGCCCAGCTGCGAGTCCACAGCTGACCACAGAGGGGATCCAGGCCCTGCAAGGACATGACTTCATCCCACTGAACTGGAGGGGGGAGGGGGGAGGAGGAGGGGAGAAACGGTCACAGGGTGGCTGCCTGGGCAGAGGGAGATGCATGGGAGGGGGGAGTCGCCCACCCTCCCAGGACTCGGCCCGGAAATAACCCCCCCCCACCCGGGGGGGGGGGGGACTGGCCCCAGAAAGCGCAGGGGTCCCCAACCAGTTCAGTCTCTGTGCACACAGCCCCCTCCCCTTCTTCCCTGCTCACTGAGGGGCTTCGCCACTTCCACAGCTCTCCTTGCAAGCAGAATGGGACTCGGTCACCTCTGCCCATTTGCAGCCGGAGGCCATGAGGGGCTGAGGGGCAGCGTCTGGGTGTCAGCCCCCTCCCAGCATGTCCAGCAAGACCGCTGCGCCGGGGGGGACCCTTGCCCTGCTCCCCAGGGCAGCAGCGCCCACTACACAGCACCCCCCAGAGAGGGGCCGCCCCCCCCCCCCCCACACCCCACCTGCCCCCTCGTCCTTCAGCAGCCTTGCTGGGGATTTGCCGTCCATGCCAAGGAATCTGCTGCATGGCTCTCCACCCCTCGGAAGGCCAAGGCAGCCGGAGGGGCCCCACTGCCCCACTGGCCAGGAGTGGGCTGCTTCCCCCACTGCACACATCTCCAGACCGGCCACCTGACCTCCGCCAGGCAGCCCAGGCCGCAAGCCTGGGAGGAAGAGGCTGGGTCCAGGCCCCATCTGGTGGCGGGGGCTGGGGGCAGGCCAAGGCCAGCGGTTCCCAGGCCAAGCCCTGCCTGGACACCCAGCCCCCTCCCCATGGCTGGGAGCAGGGTGCCCGTTTGGACACAGCCAGAGGCTCCTCCTCCGCCAGCCCAGCCGGGATTACAGCTGAGCAAACAGCCTCGCTACTGCCGGTCAAGGCCCTGGGCAGCCTGCAGCCAGCCGCTCACAGGCCAGGGCTCGGCTGGGCTCTTCCAGGACACAGCAGGCAGGAGGGGTGGGGGTCGCGCGTCCCTGCCTTCCCCCTGACCCCCTGTCCTGGGAGCAAGAGGGGCTCCAGCCAGGAGACGTGGGGGCTGGCGAGTGGAAAAAGATTTCTCAGAGGGTGTTTTGCAAGGGCACAGAGGGTGCCCTCCCGCACTGGGGGAGTGGGGTGGGGAGGGACCACGGCTATGCAGCCCCAGAGGTGGAGAGGAGGAGCCTGCCTGCCTGCCTGGGGTTCTGTTTCGGGCAGCGCGGATGCCCTGTGGGCAAGCCTGGTTCTGGACTTCCACAGCAGGGCTCCACATGGCCTCGCCTCCCCTCTCTGGACTCTGCCCCAACTGCTGCTCTACCTGGGCTGTGGCCCACCAGTTCTAACCCATCCAGCCCCTGTGCTCAGGTGGGAAGCCTCCCCCCCCCCCGCCAGGATGGCAGCAGAGCCGCCCAGTGCACCCGACCGCAGCAAGGAATGCTCACAGCAGCACTTTCCTGTGCAAACAGTTCTGGGCGCATTACTGCAGGCTGGTCGGGCCCAGGACAAAGGGCCGGGCTGGGGACAGAAAGGGGGCTTTAATTAGGCCTGGTTGCATGAAAGGGCACGAAAAGGCAGAGTGGAAACAGGCGCTGGTGAGCCATGCCAGCTGCAAATGCCCACAGGGCACTGTGCCAGAGCCCCGGCCCACCACACGAGCCCGCTCCGGCTGCCTCAGAGCCAGCCAGCCAGCCAGTGCCTGTGGTGCCAGTGAAAGGCTCCTGGCACAGCAGGGGTGACAGGACCCACCAGTGGTGGCAGGGGAAGGCTGGGTCAGGGGGAGACCCGGGGCCAGACTCTTCTGAGTCTCAGGGGGAGGCTGGCGGAGGAGGGAGGCCTGGCTGCTTGGGGCAGCGGAGTGTCTGGGGCAGCCCAGGCCAGGTGCTGTCATGAATCTGGGTGGCCGCTGGACGTGCCAATCCGGCAGAACCGGCAGGCAGCAGAGGCCCTCCTGGTCAGGGCCCCTTCGGTCCGGTGGCCAGGGTGCCAAGTCCCCAGCCATGCCCCAGGCTGCTGCTGCCCTCGCCCGTGCCGCTTCCTCCGCGTCTGCCCTGCCAGTTCTGCCACGCCCCGGGCTTCTCTGCCCCAGGAGCCATGCTGTGGGAGGGGTCCCCGGCTGGAAGGATCCTTTCCAGCCCCACTGGAGGCAGTTCTTCGGGGCTCCCACAACACCCCCTGCCTGCCTGCCTGCCTGCCTGCCTGCCTGCCTGCCTGCCTGCCTGC
>JAJKFI010000091.1:2313684-2341524 GCA_029204185.1 Lerista edwardsae
TAAAGGTCACTCATCGTGTCCACCCTAAGGCCGCCACTTTCCTTCAGGTTATGGGCCCAGCAGGCCGTTAGAAGGACATTGAGTTGACCAGAAGTGACCAGTTCCAGGTTGGAGGAAGCTGTGACGAGGAAGAAGCATCTGGTGAGGTCAGCATGCAGACCAACGTCAGCATGGCGAGTTTTCCCTTGACCCGTCTGTCAGGGAACAACTACATGGCCTGGAGCACCAAGATGGAAATGTTCCTGCGTCGGGAACAGCTGTGGACCATCGTCCAAGACCCTCCAGATGAGTATGACGAGGCAAAGTCCAGACTGGATGAGAGGGCTCTGGCCACGTTGATACTGTCCCTGGAAGATGACCAACTGGTGCACGTGAGAAAGATAAAGACAGCCCATGAGTGTTGGAGGACTTTGAGAAGCCTGTACGTGAGGGACACAATGAGTTCAAAGATTATGTTGTCCAGAAAGTTGTACAGAGCAAGACTTCAACCTGGAGGCAGCATGAAAGACCACCTCCAGTTTATGAGGAAGACATTTCAAGAGCTGGAGGAGAAAGGAATGGACTTTCCTGAGCCACAAAGGGCTTGTATTTTGCTGAGCTCTCTGGACTCAAGTTATGATACTTTTGTGCTCACTCTAGAGGCAATTGCAGAGAGTGAAATGACCGTGGCGTTCCTGACCGGGCGTTTGTTGGAGGAAGAGGAGAAAAGGTCAGAGAATTTAAAAATTAGAGCCAGCAGCAGCAGCCCAGCAGCAAGCAGGATCCAGAGCACTGAAAAGAAGAGCTCAAACGTGCAATTCATCAAAAGGTGCTTCAGATGTGGATCCGAAAGACATTTGCAACGTGACTGCACACAAGAAAGACTCCAAAGGAAGAAAGGACCGGACTCATAGAGGGGCAAGGAAGAAGGGAAAGTCTCCGTGGTCAAGATGACCCAAGACAGTGAACAACAGACTTGGCTAGTGGACTCTGGTGCTAGCCAGCATGTTGCAGTAGACCCTGCTTTGTTCACTGAGCTGGTGCCTACACCAAAAGCCCATGTCAGTTTGGCTAATGGTGTGTGCACCTCAGTGAAGGGCAAGGGAGAAATTTTTATACCTTCTCTGGGTGAGTCTGTAAAAGAAGTCCTTTGTGTTCCTGACCTACAACACAATCTATTAAGCGTTTCTTGCCTTTGCAAACAAGGTTTTAAAGTACAGTTTGAAGATAATGTTTGCAGCATTATGAAAGGCAATGATGTGTGTGTGCATGTGTGTGAAAATGAGAACTTATACATGCTGCAAGATGTTTCAAAGGGCAATGCAAATCAGGAGTGTATGAATGTGTTTGCAAACACCCCTGAGCATGATAATTGTATCCATTTGCTACATAGGAGACTGGGACATTCTGGGTTTGCAGCACTGAAAAGAACAATTGAGAGTGCACAGGGTTTAAAATTGAAAGAGTGCAACAATTATTTGGACTGTGCAACTTGCAAAATTACTAAACCTGTTGCATACCCTGTAAGCAAGAAAAGTGAAAGGGTAAAGGATTCTCCTGTGCATTTGCCAGAAGGTTCTGATGCTCAGACACAGCAGCCAGTATTAACAAAGCAAAGGGCTGAGTCTAACAGTGAGGCACAGAATCTGGATGAGGAGAAAGACAATTTGAATCTTCCTGTAATTGTAAATAGCCAGGAAAATAAAGATGAGCAAACAGAGCAGCTAAGATGGAGAGCTGCCATAGGTGATAAAATGTTTGAGAGATGCCAGTTACCACCTGAGAAGAAGGTAATTGATTTCAGGTGGGTGTCCAAGCAGAAGGCTTTGGGTAATGGTAATTTGCAGCACAAGTCAGGACAAGGCTGACATGACATTTGCAACAGTTAGGCACAATGTTATGTGCAAGTTGCTGGAAATGTCAGGTTATGTAGAAAGTTTAAAATGTATAGTTATGAATGTACTGTGTGTAATGTACTATGTATAATGTATGTGTATATCATTTCAACTTGAAATTTGGAGGGGTGTTGGGATATATTTTAGAGCACTATATTTAATTTGCAAGTTGAAATGAGTTTGCAACTGAGTTTTAGGCGGGAACCTGGTCATGTGATATGTACAGGTCAATGTTGCAATTATGTACGGGCTTGAACTGGACTGGATGTCAGTGAGTCTGTGTGAGTGTGTGAGGAGCTGTCTTTGCTGTTAGATGTGTGGAGAGAGAGATAGAGAGCTGAGTGTGATTTCTTTGAAGCTGTTCTATGTAAATACGTTCTAAATACAAAGTTCTGTTTAGAACAAGTCTCTGCATCTTCATTTGAACGAACCTAAAGGTCACTCATCGTGTCCACCCTAAGGCCGCCACTTTCCTTCAGACACCCACGTGGTCGGGCCAAGGGGTCTGGCGTGGCTGAAGGTCGCACGAGGCCACAAAATGCCAGGCCCCCCTCGACTTCCGCCGAGACCCTCCCGGTGGCAGCTCTGTTGCTCCGCACAAGCCCAGAGCAACAAAGCACAGCCCCCCCCCCACCCAGCACCTGTCAGCCACATGGGGCGGCGGGGGGGAGGGGTCTACCCTCTCAGGACAAAGCTGCGGCTGCTGCTCCGGCTCCGGAAGTGGCACTTTCTGCAACCGCTCGCCTGTCAGCTCCTCTCCGGAATCTCCTGCCAGCAGCCAAGGAACGTCCTGTCCAGGCGGCAGGCCTGGGAGCCTCCTGGGGGGCTTCGGAGGGACGGGGTCAGTGGCCCGAGAGGAGGGCCCAGCTCCAGGCCCACGAGGCAGGCATGGCAGCCCACACCCGACTGCCTGGCCCAGGCCCCCCAAGAGGGGCACGGGCTCCCCATTCAGAGCAGTTCCAGGCAGGAGCCACCAGCCACAGCAAGGCACCGGGGCGCTGTGTGTGGAGCAGAGCTTTGGCGGGGCAGAGGAGGGGGCTGGCGCTTTGTCCAGCGGGAGCAGGAGGGGCACATACCCTGCAGAAGCACCCTGCAGAATCCCACAAGAACACACGGGGGGGCAGGAGGTGGGGCCTGGGAAGGCCCCCCCCATTTTGCAAGGCTGTGGGGCCAGGGCCTGAGCAAAGGCTTCCCACCCCATGAGAGGGGTGAGGATGGGGGCAGGGTCCAGGGACCACCACCCTTGGAACAACAGAGCTGCTGAGGTGATGGGGGTGAGCGCCTGGTTAGGGCCTGTCCCAGTCCCAGGATGACCCAGAACCCCCCACCCCGAGCAAAACCTGTTCCCGCGGGGAAGAGCTGCAACCTCTGGCACCTCAGGTAACCAAGCGGGGGGGGCACTCTGTGCACAGTTCCTGGCCACTTCCTGCTTCCCAAGGCCAGAGGCAACAATGAAGGTGTTTCCTGCCTGCCCCATTCATGCCAGCCCCCCCATGCTCTGCAGCCGCAACAGCAGGGGGACTAAGAGTGGCGAGGGAGTGTGGCCTCGGCTCAGGGCATCAGCCCCAGACAGCCCAGGTGCGCTGGGAATGCCCTTGTTATCTGCCGGGAGATGCCAGCCCAGCCGTGTCCTCCTCGCTCCCAGGCAGGGAGCCAAAGCACAGAGGGCCAGCCAAGAGCAGGCGGGCAGTTGCCAAGGCTGGGTACTGGGCAGCCGGCCCATTGCCCCAGTCACAACAAGTCCTCACGGGCCGCGTGGCCACAGCAGAAGTCAGTCTCTGCGCCCCAGGCCTGCTGCCAGCGGGCAGCAGACTCCCCAGGGGCACCTGGGAAACTGAGCAAGGGAGCTTGCCACAGGGTGGGAGGGCATGCAGGGCACCTAGCTCCTAGTGCCCAACAGGCAGAGGCTCTGCCCAATTGTCAGCTGGAGCTCTTGCCCACAGGGCAAAAAGGTCTTTTCCTGCCACAGAATAATCAGGGGATAGACAGGCTGCTGTGAGTGTGTGTGTGTGTGACTAGTCAAGGAAGGAAACACACCCTGCACATGGTCAGAGGCTCCACTGCAGGCGACAGGCCTGCCTCTGGCTGCCCCAGACCGCCCCCTCCAGCATCATAGCCAGGCTGAAGGCCTCGGCCGTCTTCCCCCACAAGTCCTGCCCTGGCTGGTCTCTGCATGGGCACACTGCCACCCTGGCCCACGCAGCTGCCTTGTCTGGCATGCCTCGATAGCAGCCCAAGCGTTACCTTTGGAGGCCCACAGGGAACCTGCACCAATCCGGGGCTTTGGGCAAGTGCTCCTCCACACTGCCCTCGGGAGTTTTTGGCAAGCTCCTCCCCCTGGAGGAGCTGGGGGCCCAGGGCTGGTGGGGAGGGGGGCAAGGAGGCCGTGTGGCCGCAGCAGAAGTCAGTCTCTGTGCCCCAGGCCAGCGTTACGCCTCCGGTGATCCCCGAGTCCCCTGGTGACCCTGCCCACCAACAACATTCCTCGCGGCCCAGCGGCCCAGGTGGGCAGCCCAGTCCGTTGCCAGTGTGCGGGGGCAGCAGGCATGCCACACACACACACACACAGACACACACACACACACACACACACCGTGCTCAGGCATAGAGTCCTCGGCTGCACCTCCCCCAGCCGATCCATCTTTGGCGCAGTCAGCCCCAGCCGTGGGCTCCCACAGCCCCTTCGCTTATCAGGCATTCCTGAAGGGGTGCTCTCTGCCCCCTTCTCAGCCAGGCAGGCAAAAGCACGGAAGGAAACAGGTCTGGTGGTGGCCCTTTTGGCTGCAACCACTGGCAGCCTGTAGGCTCCAAGGAGCGGGCAGGCTGAGGGTCCGCCCCAAATGTGTCGCAGGCCACCAGCCTGAGGAATGCCCCGAGAAAGGGCATGGGCAGCCCTCACAGCCTTTGCTCTGCAAGCCCCACCCCACCCAGAGCCGCCTGGCAGACCGAAGCCCGACTCTGAGCAGACTCCGGTCGGACCCCTGCAGGGAAAGAGTCGGACTCCCAGTCAGGCGGAAGTGGAGAGCGTGCCAGTCCCACAAGGCCCTGGTGCTGAGCACCCTGCTGGGTTGCACCCAGACCTGCAGGATTGGTTCAGGGGATCACAATCCACCGGGCATCTCTCAGCAAGACTGAAAGATCACCCCCATGTGCTTTCAGGCAGAGGTGTAACTAGGGTATGGAAGCAGGAGGCACAAACCCTGGGGCTCCATAAGGTGGGGGCACCGTTGGCATGGCGCCCTGCCCCCCACCCGCAAATTTGCGACCCCCCCGTGCCCCGAGCCGCACCGGCGTCTCCCCTCCCAGCCTGCCGCTTGAGTACTTAAAGTGCCCGAGCAGCAGCCCCGGGGAAGGAAGCTGCCACCGTGCCCTCCAGCTTTGAAAACCGTGGGAGCGCCTTAGTGGCCTTAAAGTTGCCGGCTTTTCCTGGCTGCCATGGCGCTGGCACTTTAAGGCCACTTTAAGGCGCCCTGTTGCCCTCAATTATGTGGTTGGCACCTCCTCCTCTCCCCACCCCTCGCGGCCTGCTCCTCCTGTCTCCCCCCTTCTCTGAGGCGCGAGTGGACCACTCGGAGTGGTAGAGGCCGCCGTCGCTCAGGGAGCCCCCACTGCCACCTCCTCAACACCTCACTCGCCACCCAGCCGCCGCTTTTGTCCTGCCGCCTCGCCTCCCTCCCCTTCCCCTGGGCCGCCCAGTATATGAGTTATTTATTTAAAATCGCGAGCCCGCCATGTCCACGACGGCCCGGAGGCACCTCATGCAGGATTTCAAGAGGTAAGGCGGGACGGGACGGCCGGCAGAGCTGGCTGCATTTCCCTGGCTGGGTCAGTTTTTGTGTGTGTTGGCTCTGCAGACACATGGCAGCAGAAGCCACACCCCGCAATGTCATGACATCACGACATCGTGACGCCATGACGTTCATTGCGGGGGGGCGCAATTTCATTGCATGCCATGGGCGCAATTTTGCCTAGATATGCCCCTGCTTTCAGGAAGAGGACCCTGCAAGCCTGGCTCCCAGGACCAGTAGTGAAATTCAGGGGGTTCGCCCAGGTTCCATAGAACCGGTTGTTAAATGGCCGGGCCCCACCCACTCGCTTACCTCGGCTGGCTGCTTCTTCTTCTTTTTTTTTTTGCTCCGGCTATGATGTCATAGAACCGGTTGTTAATTCATTTCAATTGCACCACTGCCAGGACCCCAAGCACAGGGAGGGAGGGAAGGCAGCTGGGTCCAGCGCCTATTTCTGAAAGGCACTCTGCACATGCTTGGAAGCAGCTGCCTGCATCATCCCTGTTCACAGGCCCTGGTGCCCCAGCACATCCAGGGGGCTTCCAGGGTTGCCTGCTCAGTGCGCTGGAGCCCCAACAAGCCCAGGGGGAGGGGCTGGGCCTGGCAGTGGCAGCAAAAGGGTTATTTTTAGTAGCTTGTTTCCAGCTCTGCCCCGCCTCCCGTTTCCTTTCCCCACCTCACCCGTGACCCAAATTCCTCCCCCTCCCCGCCCTGCAGGGAACAAGTCAGGGCACGAGTCGCCTGGGGTGGGCGAGGGGGGCAAGAGGCCAGGCTGAAAGTGCTGGGGGGGAGGAGGAGGGGGAGGAGGCAGTCCTTGCAGAGCCCGGCCCTCCCCGACTCACCTCAGCCCACCCCCCTGCACACCTCCCCCTCAGCCCAGCACCTGCTGCTCTGGCACCTACAAGTGGGGTGGGGAGCAGAGGGAGGCCCAAGATGGTGCCCAGGTGACTCCAGTGCCAGGGAGACCCCGGCCCAGAGAGGCGCTCCAGGAGCTGACCACCCCAGGACGCAGGCAGGCAGGCAGCCAGGTGGACACCCTCTGCTCTGCCCCACTGCTGCTGCCAAGGACCACCAACCAGGCCAGGTCACTGGGTGAACTGGGGAGCTGTGTCGGGCCACCCTGGGGAGCAGGTCTTCGCTCCAGCACCCGGACACTGCTCCACTGGCCGCAGAACCCAAAGGAGAGCCCCTCGCAGGAGGAAGGGGGTCGGCCCTGGGGCACACCATCGCCTTCCTGAGTGGTCCCAGGCCACCGCCAGGCACCTGCCCAGCTTCGGTCGGGCGAGGGAGGCAGCTGCTCCACCACCAGTGGCGGGAGGATGGAGCACAGCCTCCTGCCCTGCCCCAGGAGCCAGGGCCAGGGAAGGGCACCCTCCTGCCTGCCACCCTGTGCAGTGCCAATTGGGGGCCCCTCTGCCACGGCTCCCTGGCCAGCCCCAGCCCCCTCCTCAACAGGCAGCAGAGCGTCTTGTCAGACTGCCAAGGGTGTGGCTGTGCCACAGGAGGCCTGGAGGAATGTGCCAACATGCCCTCGAGGAAAAGTGCCCGAGAGGGAGGCCGGTGGCGGCAGCTCCCCCCCCCCCAAGAACCCTCCAACATTGAGGGACAAAGCATGCATTGTTGCAGGCACAAAGTGTGTGGGTGGAAAGCAAGGCGGGGGGCACAGTTAGCCAACTGGCCTGCTCTGCTGCTGCCCCAGCCCGGAGGGCGGGGAGGGAGGGAGGAGGGCAGGGCCTGGGGGGCAGGAGGCTGTGGGCAGAGCCAGCAGGACCAAGCACCAGGGGCTGCACGCCAGACCCGCCTGGCCAGGCCAGAGAGAGGCAGCAACAGCAGGGGTCAGGCGGGGCACAGCCCTCGCCCCAGTCCTGGGTGCCAGAGGCAGAACTCCCAGGCGTGCCCCCCCCCGGCCCCCCCCCCCCCCCCCCCCCACATGTCCCCCACCCCCACCAGTCCCCGCCGAGGCAAGTAACAATGCGCGGGGGGGGCACACACAAGCACCCCCCATCAGCCACCTGCAGGGCAGAACCACTCCAGGCCAGACGCAGACCCCCAGCCAGCCAAGACCGCCCCTCGAGCCGCCGACCAGTGAAGCGACCCACCCACACCTCTTCGCTCCGACTGCACCAGGGCTGCCGGCCCAGCCCCGAGACCCTCTCGCTCGTCCGGCAGTTCCTCAAGACCGACTCGCAGCGCAGCCGCGATGTCCTGGGGCTGGTTGAAGGCGCCTCTCTCCCCCCCCCCAAGGCGCTCCAGCGGCCACTCTTTGTCCTCTCCTTTTATTTTAAGGCGGCTATTTTTACGCCCCGCTCCCTGTCCGTCTCGGGTCCAGCTGGCCGCTGCCCGGTGCCCGTCAACTTTTTAAATTTAGCCGGCAAAGGGGGGGGCGAGGAGAGGACGGCGTCCAGCAGCGGGACGCAGACGGAGCCCCAGGTCTTGTGGCCCGGCGGGCGACGCGCACCTAGTGCGGGCGGGCACGGTCCAAACTGCACCCGGGCCGTAGCGAAGCCGTGCCCCTGCGCGCCCGCCCGCCCGCCGCCAGCCAGCCGCGCCATGAATAGCCTCTCAGTCCCGCGTTTAAAATTAGACGCCCGCAGCAGAAGCCGGAGCCCAGCGGCCCGCCAGCCATCCCCATGTGAAGCCGGCCGGGAGGGGCAGCCCAGCCCGCGAGACAGGAGGCGGGGGGGGGGCAGGCAGCCTCCGTAAGCACAGCGGCCACTGTCGACCCATCGTGCTCAAGTGACCCGCCCCAGCGCCCTCCAGCCCTGCGCCCCCGACGGCTCCACTTACGCCCAGGAGCGCGGCGGCGGCGAGGAGGAGCGGCAGGCGGAGACAGCAGCAGCAGCGCGCAGTCCGGGTGCCCCCGGGGAGCCTCCTCGAAGCCTTCTCGGCCCCCATTTGCAGCCGCCGGGCCGAAGAGGGGCGCGCGGTCGAGTCCTCGTCCTGGCCGAGCCAGCCTGCTTCCCTCGCCCGCTCTCGGCCGGCTCCCAGCCCGCTCATCACCCGCCTCCTGGCCGCTGCGAGCGAAAAGGCGAGCCGCTCCCGTCCCACCAAAACTTTTCCTGCCAGGCAGGCAGCGCCGCCCGCAATCTCGGCTGCACACTCCGCCGAGCGCCCCTGCAAACGCGGCCTGGACTTCGGGAAGGGATGGCTGGGCCAGGCAAGGGGCGGAGCAGCCCGCGTGCCAGCCCCGAAGGCGTCGTCGGCCCACCCGGGGCTTCGAGAAGCCCCCGCCTCCGCGCCCCGCCTGGGAAGGAGGGACCAGGCAGGAGATCTTTCCCCGGAGGGCTGCTCGGGAAGGGCGTCGCGCTCCTGCCTGCCTACCTCCCCAGGGCCGAAAGGAGGACCTCGGAGGGCGCTGCCGTCGAGCGGCGCCGGGGTACGCGTGTTTCGCGCTCCGAGACTTGTGCCTGCACGCCGCTCGCGGCCAGCGCCTCTCGTCCGGCTGTGGATGCCCCAGGCGGCGCCGTGGGAGACGGGCCTTTTGGACGCTGCGAGAAAGCCTGGCGCCGGCCTGGCATGCACTCTGTGCATGCTCTGGGGCAGGCAGCCCCTGGCTCAACTTCAGCCAGGCCCGGCTTGCTGGAGCGCTGGCGTGGCTGCAAGCTAGGAGCCGGCCCCGCCTGTGGCTGGCGGGCTGAGGCAGCTGCGCCTTATCTGTGACCCAGAAACGCACGCTCGCTACCCGGGAGAGGCCAGAGTGGGTGCGCTGCGTGCGGAGGCCGGCTGCACGAGCCCAAACCGAGCCGTAGGGCCCCCGTGCGGGGGACGGGGACGGGACGAGAGTAATCTCAGCCCCGCTTTGGCATGTCAGACCTCACTGCAGGAAAACGTGACTCGCCAAGGAAGAAGGGTGCCTCTGCAGGCGTGCAGAAAGCCTTCTCCTGTGGCACCGGGTGAAGGAGCGCTGCTCTGCCCAGTCTCCTCCCACAACACATTGCTGGGCCTTTGCCAGGCTGGGGTGGTGGTGGCTGCCAGCCTGGAGCAGCCTCTTACCTTCCCAGTGGGGAGGGCTCTTCCCCCTCCCAGGATGACATCCAGTCAGGCCTTGCTGATGGGCAGAGAGCCCCTCCCACCCAACAGGGGCCACCCATTGCTGCCCCCCTCAGCACTTCCAGTGTGCCCATTTGGCAGAGGTCCTGACCGTGGGCAGAGGCACCCGTGCACTTCCTGGGCCTGGAGGGCACATCCTTTGCCACTCGTGCCTCACGCGGAGGATCGGCTGGTGCTTCCTAAGCAGGACTGGGGGGCTCTTGGGGGCTGTCCTTGGAGCTCCTGCCAGCCACTGGGGGAAGATGAGGCAATGGGAGTAGGTGGGGTGCGGAGGGTCTTGAGTGGGCCGTGGGATTCTGCCCTGGGAAGGCGTGGCCCTTCTCACTCCAGTGCTGCTGTGCGCGAGGGTGAGGGCGTGCTGTGGGGGGGGCAGTCCTGCTTCCACCACCGCCTGGCCCAGGCCCAGGGGGAGGGGAGACAGCATGGCCCACCCTTCAGGTCGGCTGCCCTTATGGCCGGCCATTGAGGGTCCAAGAGGGAGACGCGGGTGTCCAGTTCTTGAACCGGGCAGGCTGGGGTGTGAGTGCCCAGGCAGGCCTGGCTGCTTCCAGAAGTGGCCAGAGGTGCCCAGTGCTGCCACCTACAGGCCTGGCGAGGCACTTGCCCGCCCTCCCTCCTGGGCAGACTCCTGGGGGACTCCTCCAGGAGCCTGTTCCTGCGCCTTCGCCTTCCCCCGCGTGGCTGCTGGTTAATTATTTGTGAGCCCAGGTCCTGACACCTGCTGTGAGTCCCAGGCGAGCTGGAGGGGGGGGAGGGGCCTTAGGCTGGCGGCCTGCTGGGACGCTGCAGAGGAGACCTCGTGGGAACAGGGAAACCCCACTTGTTGCCCAGTCAAGGCTGCAGCCCACAGCCCGGGTACGGGGGAGGCTGGGAAGGAGGTCCTTGCGCGGCTGTGTTGGTTTGTGGCCCTCGCAGCTTATCTCGCCAAGAATCTCAGCCACAGTCAGGGTGTTTTTTCTCAGCCTGGCCGTAAAAAGCTCCTGCAGCGCACATTATGACCATGAATGGCCAGGAGTGCCAAAGCCTGGGCGCCCGCTCAACAGCCAGAAGCGACTGTGATGGAGCCTGTTGGAGACCCGGGGGGGCGGTCTCCCTGTGGCTGCAGGGGAAGGGTGGGCACTCTTCCTTTGTGCAGAGGCAGCCTTGCCGTTCCCAGAGTCCTGATCAGCCCTGGTTCGCAGCCTTTCCAAGGGTACCCAGGAGCGGCCGCCTCTCTGGTGCGTACCCAGGCTCTCCTGGGCCTTCTGGGAACTGAGCAGTGCGTGTCCAAGGCTGCGGTGTGTCCTTGGTGGTGGAGAGATAGGGCGGGCCATGCCCACAGCTGTGGCTCAGCCTGAGCGGGGGAGTGGGGAGGCTATTAAAAGCCCCGGCCGCCAGCTCTCGCTCTCACTGCTTTGTGCCACAATGTGGAGACTGCTGGTGGTGGTCCTGCTGGCAGCTGGGGGTAATGCTCAGTCCTGGGGTCGGTGCCTGATGCCCCCTGCCTCTGAGCCCGTCACAGTCCCATTTGAAGCCTTCCCGGGCGCTGCCCCCCTCCGTGCACAAAGGCCACCCTGGCAGCTGGTCCAGGGCTGAGGAGGGGGCTTGAAGGACCCCCCGAGAGACCCGGTCTGTGGCCGAGGGAGAGGCCGCCCTGGCCCCTGCTCCCGCCTGGGACCTCTGGAGGCAGAGAGGACAGAAGTGGGTGGCTCCTGCTGAGCTGGGGGGTGGCGAGGGGTGTGCTGACCGCTCCTGAGTCCTGGCTCTCTCCTCAGCGCATGGTTGTGGGGAGGCTTCCTACCAGCCCCTGGGGAGAGTGGTGAACGGGGAAGATGCTGTGCCCTACAGCTGGCCCTGGCAGGTAAGCGCGGCACCTGGGGAGGCTGCCGTGCGGGCGGAGGGAATCGCTCCCAGCCCCCTCGCCTGGAGGCCCTGGGGCAGGACTGGACTGGCGCAGGGAGAGCTCTGTGAACTGCCCACACAAGGGCCCCGACCCACCGTGGCCTCCTCTCACAGGTCTCCCTGCGGTACGAGAGCGGTGGCGAGTTCTACCACACCTGTGGGGGGACCCTCATTGCCCCCGACTGGGTCATGACTGCCGGGCATTGCATCTCGTAAGTTGCGTGCACCCAGTGCTGGTCCTGACACCTCTTGGGGCTCGTGTAAGTTACGTGAGCCCCAGGCAGAGCCTCCCCTGTTGGAAGGGAGGCGGAGGGGGCACCCCAGAGTGCCATGCCCACGCGGGCTGCTGCTGCTGTGCCAACCCCCAGCGGTGCTTCCCTTTCAGTGCCTCCCTTCGCTATAAGGTGGTGCTGGGCGAATACGACAGGAGCGTGGACGAGGGCCCTGAACAGCACATCCTTGTGAACCCGGAGGACATCTTTGTGCACCCTGGCTGGAACGACAACTGCGTGTCTTGTGGGTACGTGCAGCCCAATGCAGAAGGGGGTGCCTGACTGTAACTGGTGTGGCCAGGCCACGTGGCCACGGAGGGGGGCATGGCTAACACAGAGGAGGAGGGAAGGAGGGCTCTGGATCCTGCCTGGAGGACGCAGATGGGTGCTGAGGGCCCCGGAGCCGTGTGGGCTGGCTGAGCACACGGGAGGCGGCAGCATTTCGGAAGCAGAGCAGCCACTTCTGCTTTCCCACATTGCCACCCAAAGCCTCTCTGTCCTCTACATAACAACATAAGAAGAGCCCTGCTGGATCAGGCCAAAGGCCCATCTAGTCCAGCTTCCTGTATCTCACAGCGGCCCACCAGGTGCCCCAGGGAGGCATGAGACAACCAGACGCTTGCATCCTGTTGCCACTCTCTTGCACCCGGTACCAGTAGCCCACCACCTTTGTAAGGAGGTTGCACAATCCATCATTGCCTATAGCCCACGATGGACCTTTCCTCCAGAAATCCATCCAATCCCCTCTTAAAGGCATCAAGACCAGATGCCATCACCACCTCCTGTGGCAAAGAGTTACACAGATTAACTACCCGCTGGGTAAAAAAGTACTCTGCTCTGCTAACCATGAGGAGGCAGCCAGCTTGTGAGGGGAACGGATCAGATGCTCAGGTTTGTGTGAGGGGGCCAGTGGTGTTTCTGCTCAGGATCCAACCTTGCAACTTGGCAGGCAGGTTGTTCCAGGGAAGACCTCCTTTTTAGGCCACAGCTCTAGAAAACAGCTCCACACCTCTCCCTGGGGTGGGATCACAGAAACCCAGGGCAGGGCAGAGCTTCGCTTGCGGGGGTTTCCAGTGTCAAGCTGTGGCTATCAAACACATGACGCAATACCAAGAGGGGGGTCATTAAGGGGCAGACCCCCCCCCTCTGCATGCAGATGCCCCGGGCTCAATCCCTGGCAGTCTGTCCAGGTGGGGCTGGGAAAGTCCTCACTGCCCATCAGGGGAGCAAGAAGGCCTGACCCTGGACAGAGCACCTCATCTGAACCAGCTGCAGACATCTGCAGGAGCAGCTCCATGGGCAGGCATGACAGCAGCCTAATCGGGGGAGGTCACTAAGGCCTGAATGGTGGCCGCGTGGCCTCCCCACTGGCGGAGTAGTCGCCAGTGCGAGGATTGTGGGTGTTCCGCTGCCTGGGCCTTGACCGCCTCTCTCTTCTCCCTCAGGGACGACATTGCCCTGCTCAAGCTGTCCCGCAGTGCGGAGCTCGACGACAAAGTGCAGCTGGGGTGCCTCCCGCCCCAAGGGGAGCTGCTTCCCAACGGGGCCCCCTGCTACATCACCGGCTGGGGGCGCCTCTACAGTACGTGGCTCACGGAGGCGGGAGGCCCTGGGGGCCTGTGAGCCTGGTGGGGGAGCAGTAGAATGCCTCCCCTGGGCCTGCCCAGCCCCCATTTCTCTTGGCTGCAGAGAGGCCACAAGCTTCCCCCTGTCTCCGCGATGGGCAATGTGGACTTCAGGGAACTGGCCTGTGGGGCACGTGGCTTGTCAACAGTCAAGTGGGGGGGGGAGGCCAGAGTTGCCCACAAGGCTCAAGGCGCACACGCACGGCAATGTGTCTGCCGAGGAAGTCACTGTTCTGGCCTCTCCCCTTGCAGCTGGCGGACCTCTCCCCTCCAAGCTGCAGCAGGCAGTGCTCCCGGCGGTGGATCATGCGCACTGCTCACAGGCTGACTGGTGGGGCAGCACCGTCAAGGAGAGCATGGTTTGTGCCGGTGGCGACATCCGAGCCGGCTGCAATGTGAGTACCCAGGGCAAGAAAGGGGCTGAAACTGGCTGGGGGTGGAGGCCTCGGCAGTACTTCGGGGGTCGATGGAAAGCAGGTCTGCCAGGCTGCAGCCGAAGGAGCTGTCCTTGCACTGGCTGCCTCCAGGTCGTCTGCGCTTCCTGTCCCAGCCAGTGGATCCAGCCCAGCTCAGCGGACAGGGAGCCACAAGGAGCAGCAGGCCCTTCCTCAGTGGCATTCCCTGCCCGGCCAGGTCTCTCTCCATGCCAGCCATTGTGGGCATTCAAGTGGTCGAGGAGTTCCAGCTGTTAAATTTTTGGTTGTTACTGTTGTTTAGCCTAATAGAAATTGGTTGGGATGACTGGAAGAGTGTTTCATAAGCCGGTTAATAAACACATAGTAGCTGCCCTTTCTTCTGTCGGCCTGCCCCTCCAGGTGGTAGGAAGGATTCCCTTCCCCAGATCATGGCCAGCTCACCTGCTGCCATTGCCAGGCAGGGAGCCACGGAACCCACGTCGGGGCCAGTTTCTGGCCTGCAGCCCCAAGTTCTCCTTAGGGGCACAATCCTAACCTGGAGTTAGGCCGGCACAAATCACTTGTGCGTTTTTCGTTAATTGTGCAGCATCCAGTGCTTGAGCTGACTCACAAGTATTCTCCTTTCAGGGTGACTCGGGCGGCCCCCTCAACTGCCAAGCCGGCGATGGGAGGTGGTACGTGCACGGGGTGACCAGCTTTGTGTCCGCCTGGGGGTGCAACACCTTGAAGAAGCCCACAGTCTTCACCCGTGTCTCTGCCTTTAATGCCTGGATCGAAGAGGTAGTGTCCTCACTTTGGCCTCACCTCACTGCGTACGGCAGCTGACCCGTGCCTGCATCAGAGCTGGCAGGACCTTCTCCCTGAGAGGAGACTCGGTCTGCCAGTCTGAGCTGTCCTGTCCCAAGAACCCTCTCCCGGGATCTGCTGCTGCTCTCACACATGCAAGAGTCATCCAAGAGCAGTGGAAGGCTGCCCTGCCTTTTTGCTGTAGGGGCCCTTCTTCCATGCAAAATACGCGAACCAGTCGCCTAAAACCTGTAGGGCAAATATACTTGTTAAATTAAGTGAACTAATTTCTTTAATTGTGTGGCAGCCTTACAGGCAATAGGGAGCTGGGCTCAGAGAGTGCGGAAGGCCGGCTGGAGGAAACTGGCAAATGTGTTGTTCATTTGTGTTTTTCACATTTTATACCACCACCACCCTTCCAGGTTGCACAGGGTGGTGTGATGGTTCTTCCACCATATTTGTCCTCACAACAACCCTGTATGGGGGATGAGGCTGAGAGACAGTAAAAGTCATGACATGAAATGAATAATAATAATGGCCAGAAAATAGACACAGTGAATATTTCCCCACAAGCAAGTGTTGGTGCCCTCCCCTGGTACTGCTCCCCTGTTCATGGTACTCAGTTGAGTACTGCCCCTGCATCTGGAGGTTCAATATAGGCATCATGGTTAATAAACATTGATAGACTACTGTCCACCATGAATGTTTAGAGTCTACTTTAAAGGGCATCTAAGCCAGTGGCCAGCAGCACCCAAACGTCACACCAGTAAAATGGTTGGTGCCACCCAGTGAGGTAACATGTGGTGTCACTAACCCATTAACTTTATTTATTTAACTACTAGCGTTTTGGTACCCGGCGTTGCCCGGGTAGTTATTTATCCCAAGATTCTATTACACACAAAATTACCAAATAACCAATCAGCTCAGCCAATCGTTCCAGGCGTTCCAGCGGAGCATGGCGGATGTTTTGTTTCGCACCCTTTATCGCCCCCCACATTGAGGGGGGCCCAAACCTGGACTCCAACGGCATGGGGAGCGTCACCGCTCTGTGATAGTGCTGTGGTTTTATTTCAGGATGGTGTGATGCACCCTTAGGACAGCTAGGTGTATACTTAGATACACCCTAGGACAGCTAACTCCTCCTGGCCAGCAAGCATTGTTTTGTCATCCATTGTTATGTCATACCTTAGCTGACACTGCCCACTCCCCACTTAGGTGACCACTTTCACGTGGGAAACCCCCCGTACCCCCACCCGCGAGGGCGCAAGGGGGGCCTGACCCCCGCAGCGTTTGTTGCCAGGCCGCAAGGTGTCTGCGTGCCAAGTTTGTTGTCCATCGGTCCAGGCGTTGCGGAGCCTATGCGGAACACACACACACACACACACTTATATATATATAGATTTGAACGGTACAGGTCACCCAGCAAATCAGCAACAAAATAGCTCTGATGCATGGAAAAGGGAGCTGATGCACTAACATATTGGTTCCATGCTGTATCACCATAACAACCCCTTGTTTGCTCTCAGAACACAGTCTCATTGGTCAGCTTTGAGTTCAGGAACTCCATATTTCGTGCACAGAATGGATTGTGGGTTCCTCTTCTTCTTGTGCTTTCACTAACAGCGCAACTCTGGCTTTTCTTACAGACTATCAGCAGCCACTAAGGTCAAGCGGTGGCGGCAGCAGCCCATCCCTCACCAGACTCCACCTGTGATGATGACGATGATGATGATGATTAAAAAAAAACATGTCCTGGCTAAAAGGTCTCCTCCTTGCTTGCCTGTCAGCCTCTTTCCCTTCATCATCCAGACAGACCCACCAAAGCTGGCTCCCCCTCACACACCCCTCTGCCAAGGCTGGCTCTTCAGACCAGTCTAAGAGTGAAATTAGCCAGACTTTCTCTCGTGCCCAGCTCTCCAAGCAGGGAGAGAAACCGCAATTTTCTCCCCTGCATCTGCATTTTATGATGTGCATGGAGGAACAGTCCGGAAACTGCAGGCACCTGTGTAATGACTGGCCTCTTGACTGCTGTCTTGTGTTTTAGAAGTGGGCTGAGTGAGTCTGAATGCTAGATGCAGGGGTGTGGCCACAGAAGCAGGCATCCTGTTGTCCGTGTGCTCCCTGAGGCATCTGGTGGGCCACTATGAGATGCAGGAAGCTGGACTAGGTGGGTCTTTGGCCTGATCCAGCGGGGCTTGGGTTCTTACGCTGTGGATTCCCAGTTGTAGTCAGTAGTTGTGCTACAGGTTAAAATCCACCCTCTCTTTCCCTATTCCCCCTCAGCCCCTCACAGCAGCCTTGTGTCTCCCTCAGCTTCCCCCTGCCTGGACCATAATTAACCCAGGTCTCCCCCCCCCCGAGGCTTTCAGGTATTTCAGGCCAGCACTGCAGCTCCAGCACTGCAGTCTTTTGCCCCCCTCCAGCTGACAGCCTGACCCTGGTGCGGCAGGTAATAGACCCCAGCAGGTAGGCCGGTAGCCATTTTGAGGGTCTTCTGATCCATTCCATTGTTATTGCACAAGTTGAGCTCTTCAAGAAAGCACATTTTGGGGCTAGACGTTCAATGCTGTAAAATTTCGAATACAATTTTATTAAAAGAAATGGATGGGCCCCGAGCTCTGCAGGCCCCGAGGGCTCAGCCTAGTCAGCATCACGACTCCCCCCGCCCATCCCTCGAGCCCGCCTGCGGCTGCTTCCTTGTCCCAGGTTCCCTCCAGCTGGGCATTCTCCCGGGAAGAGACGCTGATGCTGATCAGAGCGAGCGCTTTGGGGCTGCTTCCCCATCCCTGGCCAGGGTGGCCAGACGCCCTCTTCCTCCAAGGCATGTCCTACGTTTCAGCCCTCTGTCCTGGATGCATTTCAAAACACACACACCCCATTTCGAGGGTGCCACCATCCAGGAGTTGTGTGTTTGTCCTTGGTTCCTTCTTCTCTGGTTACTTAAGAGGAGACACCCTCAAATCAACACAGAGGCTTCATTTTGCAGCGTCCTACGTTCCTCTTGTCCGTCCTCCTTTTTGGGGTGCTGCATCCTCCTTTGTGGTTATGACATCTGGTCACCCTCGTGGCGCCTTAAAAAAGAGTGGGTGGGCTTAAGAAGCCTCCTGGGGCAGAGTCCTGAAGCGTGTGTGAGCATGTCCAGACGACAGACGGAAGAGACCTCTGGCGCTGGAGCCCCTGGCAAGCCCCCCCCCCGGCAGCAGCCCCCTTGACTGGTCCAGCCTGAGCACTCCACAAAAGTGCCAAGAGCAGGGCAGACGCCAGCCGGGGCTGCTGGACAGAAGGCTCTGAGCTGAGCTCGGCCCTCCCAGGGAGCGACCCCAAATGGCCTCTGGCGCCCCCTGTAGGAACTGGCGGCGGCAGCCCGGAGGCGCTTACAGGGTCTCCCTCTGGCCCGTCTCTGAATGGCCGCGCCGTGGCTGAGCCAACGGGCGGGGGGAGCGCGCAGGAGGGCAGCAGAAATGCGGGGGGCGGCCGGCGCCCCCTGTGGCAGATCCACCCACGCGCCGCCTGCTGGCAGCCCTAGAGGGCTGAAGGGGGCCGCAGGGAACGGAAAGGAGCACGTGCTCTCTACAGGCAACGCTGGTAGCATATTATATCGCCTGCTGCTGCAGCCAGGATCTCTAGGGACTGTAAAGGGGGGGGGGGCGAGCGGAGCAGCTTAACCTTGGGCGCTCCCAGCCTCCCAAATTGCGCCTCCAGGAAGCAGTTGACAATGATGTCATCATGTCACCCTCACCTATGTCCAGGTGCCGCACGTGCACTTAGCATCATAAGCACTCTTCTTGGAACGCCCTGCCTTCGGCCCCGCCGCTCCTGGAGCCGGCCCTGCCTGCTGGGGAGGCTCCCTCAGGCCTCGGCTTTTGGGACTGCGCAGAGGGGTCTTCGCCGGTCAAGCAGAAAGCAGCGAGACCCTCCGGGTCGCCTCCGGAGACGTCGCCAGCTCCGGTGCGGCGAAGTCGAACAACGCGCCTGCTGAGAGCGCAGCCGCTGGAGGAGGGCGGCTCTGCTGCAAGGGGCCGGCAGGTGGCGCTCGCTCGCCTCCACCGACGCGCGTGGCGGCTTGGGGTTGCGCGGCCAAGGGAAGACCCCAATGGCGACGCTACACAAGCGGAGCAGTAGGAGCTGCATCGGGCTATGTGCTGCGGCTGCTGGAGCGGGGTGGGGGAAGCAACTACTTTGGGAATGAACGCGTGACTCAGAACAGAAGGCACCAGCTACAAAGGGGGGGGGGGCTACAAAAACTACTTTGCACTAGGTAGCAAATGGCTTAGCTCAGCCACTTAGGGGACCCACCACGAAGCAGCAGCCTGTTGCATGGGGAGGGGCGGAGAGAGGTGTGTCCCCCCCCCCGCATCCTGTCAGCGGAGCATTGTTGATGCAGCCACATTAGGCGGTGCCGACCTTCACCTCGGTCATCACCACCTCCCTCCGGAGCAGGTGGCACCTCCTCATCCAACAGCCCCCCCCCAGAACTGGTCAATGGTTAACTGCTTTCCCAGACACCTGCGCTCATTCCCAGCACACCCCAAGACCCGGCCCGGGTGGCAGGAGGAGAGGCGCTGCCCACTGCTTGCCCTGCTGGCATGAAAAAGGAGCTGATCACCCCACCCCCCACCCCACCCCCCACCCCAGAAGGGATTGACTTTCACACCAGACTGAGAATATGTGAAGGAGTAATAAAAAGAGCTCTTCAGAGCGTGTGCAGAGCGCAGTTCCCTCACACAACTGACCAATAGCCACGTCTGGGACCAGAGCGAAGGACAGCTGCTGCAGCCACAGGCACAAATTCTGGACCGGTTCAAGTACGGCCAGCTCCTGCTCCAGAAACTTCATCAAAACAGCCGAGGCAGCCAGGAAGGCCAGGCCAGGCAGCCAGCTGAGCTCAGTCGCCAGCCGGGACGTACCCAGACCCTTCTGCGTAGCGTGGGTGACGGGCCTGAGCCTTCTCGAAGTCCGTGGTGCTGGGGGTTCCCTTGCACACTGCTCTCATCTCTGGAGAGGATGCCCAGCTCCCTCCCCCCATGCACAGATTGCTTGCGTGCATTCCTGTGTTCAGGCATCCCTGGGGTGCATTTCTTGAAGGCCAGGCCTTCACCTCTTTGGGGCACAAGGGGAAGAGATGCCACTCCTGCAGGACTGGTGGCTCAGTGGGTAGAGCTGCCCTGGCTTTGCACGCAGGAAGGGCCCCTCAGCCCCTCCCCAGCAACTCCCTTCTTCTGCCTGAGGCCACGCAGCAGAGCCGCTGCTCCAAAGGCACAGGCGTGACCCACACTCGCTCCCTGGCATGTGGTGGGGTCAGGCGCCAACTGCGTGGGATGGAGCTACATGTGCCGGCTGGTCCGTGGCCCCTGTGCCAGTGGTCCAGGGCTTGCTCAGCTGCCCCACCAGCCAGGCCCCCCAGCTGCAGGCGGAGGCAGCCTGCCGACACCCCGGCCCTTGAGTCGGCCAGCCACTCTGGCCTGCTCCTCTGATGCCCCAATGGGGCAGCACTCCCCCTCCTCACCAGTGCAGGGGGCAGGTCCCTGGGCGACTTGCGCCTGCCTCACAGTGAGGAGTCTCTCTTGCCATCGCTGGCCTGGCATGTGCCCAAGTCAAGGCCAGGTTGTGTGCCAGGCCCCCAGAGTGACCTTGGCTGCTGGGCAATAAGACAGCCAGCACCTGTGCCTGAGGCCCCTGCCCCCCAGCTGTCCTTGATAAAGGGGGCTATAAAGGCTCTACAGCCCCACAAGCTGCCCTGTTCAAAATGCTGCTGCTGCTGATCCCTGTCCTGCTGGTGGCTGGTGGTGAGTAAAAGTGTCCGTCGTCCCCCCCGTCTCTCTGAGTGCCGGAGCCCAGAGAGCACCAGAGCAACATGGTGGCAAGACCCGGGCGCAGCCCTGACTGGACAGGCCCCAGCCGGCCGCTGGGCAATTTGGAGGGGCTGCCGCGAAGCAGAGACGATGCCTCCCCTCTGCCACCCATCTCCACTGCTGCCACCAAAACCATGCGCTCATGGGCTGGGTTGCCCCTCCGCTCCCCTCCCACCTCACAGCTCATGGCGCTGGTGCCTTTCATGCTGTCGTGATTGCCTGCGCATGAGGAAGGCCAGGGTGTCATGGCACAACACCCCCCCAAGCCACTGTGGGGGGAGCAGAGCAGGGAGCACTGCGGGGGGTGTGGAGGCACGGAAGGAGGGGCACCGCCACGGTGGGGGGAGGCACCAGCCGCAAGGTAGCCTCTGCCCTCTCGCCAGGCAGGCGACGCCATGAGTGGCTTGGCCCTCCTCCGACCTTGGGGGAGGGCGGCACACCCACTGCCAGCCTCGCATCGTTCTCTTTGCCAGGGTGGAGGGCAGAGTTGGTGGGTGCTCCCCCTGCCCTCCTCCCTCAAAGCCTCTGGGCCAGGCCAGGCTCAGGACGAGAGCCCAGTGGGGCACGGAAGGCCATGGGCTGGCTCCCCCCCCAACTGGCCTCAGCCCCCATGCATGTTGACCTGGCCCTCCTCTCCTCTCCTCTCCTCTCCTCTCCTCTGCTCTGCTCTGCTCTGCAGCTGCTGCGTGTGGCCTGCCTGTTCACTCCCCCAATGCCAGGGTGGTGAACGGTGAGGATGCCGTGCCCTACAGCTGGCCCTGGCAGGTGAGCACCTGGCCCTCCTCGGGCCTCCTGGGGGTCTGGGCCCCGAGGCAGACCCCCGCCCTAGCTCCTGCCCAGGGGGTAGGGGAGGAAGCCCCACTCCAGCAAGGAGGCCTGCCCCCCCCCCCGCGAGAGAGGCTCCCATACGTCCCTCACATCTGCCCCTGCTGCAGAGCCCCGACTGCCCCAGGCGGCCACGTTTTCCCTCCCTCCCCTGTGCCAAGGCCAAGGCCAAGAAGAGGTCTGTGCGGCTCCTGTCGCCTTCTCCCGCCCCCACTCATCAGCTCCTCCCTGGGGCCACGGGAGTGCCCACACAGTGCCAACGCCTCTGCGCACCTCCTGCAGGTGACCCCCAGGGGCATTTGGGGGCCCTCCTCTGCCCCGCCCGCCAAGGCCGTCCCACCATGCCCAGGCCGCTCCCAAGAAGCCAAGGAAAGCGTGCAGCGGCCCTCTGCTCCCCGGGCCCCCTGCAGGCCCGCAGCCGTGGGTCTCTGCTGCTGCCCCGGCCCTGACAACGCCGGCTCTCTTGCCTCCGCCCCAGATCTCCCTGCAGTACGAGAAGGACGGCGTCTTCCGCCACACCTGCGGGGGCTCCCTCATCGCCCCCAACTGGGTCATGACTGCCGCCCACTGCATCTCGTAAGCCGGCCGGGGACGCGCCTCTTCCTGGAGGGGGCGCTGGTGAAACAGCCGCTTGCCGGCGGCTGCGGAGGATCTGGGCCCCCTGGTGGCCTCCTGCCTGCCTGCCTGCCTGTCCGCCCGACCGACCGACCGCCCTCCGCTGCGTTTTCTCCGCCAGCGAGCGGGGGCCCCTTCCCCGCTTGCCGGCTTCCTCCTGTCCCCGGGCCGGCTCAGGCTCCTCCCTGCCAAACCCTCCCTTCTTCCTCCCTCCCTCCCTCCCTGCTCTTCTCGCCTTTTGCCTGCCCGGCGGGAGCGCTCCTGGAGCACCCCCAGCCCCAGCCAGGCCCTTCCCTCAGGCTGCCGAGGGTCCGCGATGCGAAGGAGGGGAGGGTGGGCCAGGGCAGGCAGCCCCTCCCCCCCGCTCGTGGGTCTCCAGCCCAGAGCAGCCCCGTCCTGTGACCCCGCCGCCGGGGCTTCCCTTCCAGCAAGTCCCGCCGCTACGAGGTGGTGCTGGGCGAGTACGACATGAGCCGGGAGGAGGGCGCTGAGCAGCGCATCCCCGTGAACCCCGAAGACATCTTCGTGCACCCCCGCTGGATCTCCCTCTTCCCCGCCTTCGGGTGAGTCGTGAGTGCTCCCCCACGCCCAACCGCTGCCTGTGGTCGGGGAGACTTCAGAGAGACGGGGCGGGGGCTGAGTCGCGGAGGTGCCGGAATGCCCCCGCTCAGGAGGTCCCGCGCTGCGTGTGTCACGCAGCTCAGGAGGGGAGCGGCCAGCTGGTGCTGACAGAGGGCCACTGACGGAACCTGCTGCCAAGCTGCCCTTCCTCCAGGGGGCTGCAGGGGGCAGCACACACGTGCTCTCCCCACTTCTGCGCTCACAACAACCCTGCAAGGCAGACGGGGAGCAGCGAGTGGGCGGAGCGCATCCCCGGCCCGGGGCGGGGTGTCGCCTTGGCCGTGCGGTGGGTTGAATGGCAGCCTGTGACGGCACCGTAGCCACGGCTCCACCCTGTCGGAGAGACCCTGGGCGAGGGAGAGCAGAGGGGGTCGCGCCTGGAAGGTGCCCGCCCAGTGACAGCCTGTCCCCGCCCCCCCCCCCAGCAACGACATCGCCCTGCTGAAGCTGTCCCGCAGCGCGGAGCTGAGCGACCAGGTGCAGCTGGCTTGCCTCCCGCCCGCAGGAGACGTCCTGCCCAACGAGTACCCCTGCTACATCAGTGGCTGGGGGCGCCTCTACAGTACGTAGGCGGCGCGGCGGGTGTGGGGGCGTCCTGGCCTTGCACGAGCCCCCGTCCGCGGCAGCAAGGCCCGTGATGCGCCCAGATGGCCTTGAGGACAAAGTGCACCAGGGCTTTGGGGCGGGAGGCACTGGGCGAGGGGGCACTGCGCGGCCGCCTCGTCTGTCCACGCGGCTCCAACCCAAGCCGTGTGCTGAGCGGGAGCTCCCGGAGCGAACTCCGAGGAGGCGGCAGGTGCGCAAGCAGGCATCCAGCGGATCTGGGCCGCTCGCTCTCTTGCAGCCGACGGCCCCCTGCCCGACAAGCTGCAGCAGGCCCTGCTGCCCGTGGTGGACCAGGCGCACTGCAACCAGCCGGACTGGTGGGGAGGCGTCATCCGCAAGGAGATGGTGTGCGCGGGTGGGGACGTCAAGGCCGGCTGCAACGTGAGTCGGGTTAGGGTTAGGGTTAGTCGGGGCTCTCGTGGCTCAGGCGCGTGGCCAGGGGCGCGACCCCAGAGCACGCGGAGGTGGCGGGCAGAGTCCTGGCCTGGGGGCGCCCTCCCGGCGGGTGGGTCGCTGTGGACGTCGAGGCCGGGCAGGGCGTCTCAGTCTCCAGTGCTTTCCAGTGCCCCCGCCCGGCCTCGCCTGTCTCCCTACCAGCGGAGCCAGCGCGCAGTCCTAACCCGCTGTCCAGCACCGTCACAGCCGTCACACGGGCATGAGCGACCCCCTGCAGTTGGGGGGCTGTCTCGGAGGACTCCTCGAGGTGCGGGGAGGTTGGTTCCCCTGCCTCGGAGCTGCGCTGCCCCTGTGCTGGAAAGGGGGTTAGGGTTGCGCCCCCAGTCCGCATCTCTAGCCCCCATCTCTAGCCGCACGCGGGGGCTGCTGCTGGTGCCGCTGCCCGTGGCGAGCTCCTTCCGCGGCTCCGCGGGCGCGGGCAGGCTGTCCCCTCGGAGCGGCTCACGGCACCTCCTCCCGGCGGCTCTCGCTCGCAGGGCGACTCGGGCGGCCCCCTGAACTGCCAGGCTGCGGACGGGCGCTGGGAGGTCCACGGGATCGCCAGCTTCGTCTCCGCGCTGGGCTGCAACGCCCTGAAGAAGCCCACCGTCTTCACGCGCGTCTCCGCCTTCGAGGCCTGGATTCAGGAGGTGGGTCGCTCTCGACTGCGGGCGGCGCTGGTCGGGGCCGGGCCGGGCGGAGGAGGCGCCTGCGGCACCGCTGCGAGGGACCGAACGCCGCTCTCCTTTGCTCCGCTTTCAGACCCTCGCGAAACACGCCTGAGGACGGCCCGAGCAGACAAAGCCCGAATAAAGCCGCGGATCCTGAGCACTGCCGAGTCCGGGTGGTTTTGGGGGGCGGGGCGGGGCGGGTCTCGGCCAGCGTCGCCCCTGCGAGCCTTGCGCCCCCCCCCCCATACCATAGAAGGTCCGGAGCGAAACTGGTGGCAGCAGATCGCCGCTTCGGAAAGAGGGCAGAGGGCGGCAGGTGCCCGGGAGGCGGGGGGGGCGAACACCTCTGCATCGCTACCTCTTCCCCCCTCAGGTCAGCCCCTGATCTTGGAGCATCAGGGGTAGGGTGCGGTGGGGCATCTCCCTCCCTCCCTCGGACGACGACCCAGGCAGAGCTCCGCGGCCGGAGTCTTCTCACGCAGCCCCTCCCTCTCTGTGAGGGGGACGCTCCAGTCCCGGCTCACCCGCTCCTGGGAAGGCCCGCCCTCTCAGGGCTCCACCGCTGCAGGCCACAGCAGGGGTGGTGGCAAAGGGAGCTGCTGCTTGGGGGGGGGTTCCCCTCTGGGGGAGGGTGCTGCCACATCCTAAGAGCCCCGATGCTGGATCAGGCCAGAGGCCCACCTGCTTCCTTGATCTCACAGTGGCCCACCAGATGCCTCAGGGAACACACAACTAGATACCTGCGCCTAGTTGCCACTCCCCCGCACCTGGCATTCTGAGGTAGGCTTCTTCTGGTTGTAGGAGGTTGCACTTACCTATCACGACCTATGGTGGACTTATCCTCCAGAAATCTGTCAAATCCCCCTTTAAAGGAATCTAAACCAGACGCCAGCACTGCATCCTGTGGCAAAGGGGCTCCACAACAAACTGGGTGAAAAAAGTACTTTATCTGTTCTCTCTCCCCCAACACTTATAGTAGGTGACCCCTGGTTCTGCTGCTGTGTGAGAGGGAGAAGAACATCCCTCTACCCACCCCCTGCATATTTTCGTACGTCTCAGTCATGTCCCCCCTCAGGCCTCTTTTTTCTTGTCTGAAGAGCCCCAAACGCTGCAGCCTGCCCTCCTGCCCCTGCCCCGTCTTCATCTCAGTCCTCTCCAGGGCAGCACACTGAGGCGCACCCGGACCCGGCTTCTGTGGGAGAGAGGGAGCTGCTGTGCACTTGTGGCTGCCTTCTGGGAGGGCGCCCCCGGGTGGTTGTTCTGCCAAGAGGGAGGGGGTTCATTCACCCACTGGGCCTCCTCTCTTCCAGCAGCTTTGCTTGGAATCACCTCCTCCAGAATGCCCTCATTACTGGCTTAGCTCCAAACGACCCTAAGTCTAGCACCAACAAACCATAGGCAGTCAGCTTGCCCAAGCCACAACTGCCTCCTCCACTTGGTGGCTCCAGGGCCGTGGCAGCCATACCACAGTTCCCAATGGTTATTCCCCACAATAACCTTACCTTCCTTTCTCCAGTCCTTTAAGGGCCCGTCCATCCAGCAGTCCGTCCATCCAGCACCTACCTGGTGCTACACCTACTCAGTGCTCTCCTCCAGCACCTACCTGGTGCTAACCACCCTTCCTTTCACAATCCATCCAGCACCTACCCAGGTCCCTTACTGCAGCTCCTGCCTCCAACTTTATATTGAGGCCAGCCAATCTGTCTGTTGTTGGGCAGCCACACCCATCAGCCACACCCATCTGCACCTGTGCTGGCCTCCCTTCATAGCCAGGGGCCTCATCAACCTGCAGCTATGCTCTTGAGGCTTGCAAAAACCTTGGGGGTTAACCCTATAATCCCTGGCTAATCTGGGACAAGGGGCCATTGCCGATACCACTCCCTATCTCCTCAGGGCATCTCCTGCCTTTTCCAATACAGTGGTCTTCCTGGGTGTCGGATGGGCCCCTCCTCATGGCCTCTCTCAGAGGGGCACACATCTCTTCTTGGGTGGCGGGCTGGCTGGAGCCATGCATCACTTGGCCAGCAGGTGGCAGCAGCAGTCCTGAAGGTTGAGAGTGGGGCTGGAGGCAGCACTCTGACACACACACACACACACACACACACACACACACACACACCATGGCTCCTCCTGGCCCAGGGTCCCTTCGACCCTGACTGTGGCTGCTCTGCTCTTCAGGGGACCCCCTCCCGCTTTTTATGCAGGGCGATTGCTCTATACTGCCTTCCAGTCTCTCTTAGAAACTGGTGCTCGAAGCACTCTGGGCCCGGCCAGGCAGCAGGGATGTGGAAAGACAGAGGAGCGGCTGCTCCAGGAGGAGGTCGCGGATGGGGAGAGCTAAAGATAGCACCCTGGCCGGCCTGGCACAAGCCCCAAGGGCGTCCCTCGGCTCGGCCTCCCAGGCACGCTCTCCTTCTCCGTTTCCACTCAGGGGCTCAGCTGGCCAGGGCTCAGCGCTTGGCAGGGAGAGGGCACTGGGGGCATCTGGGCTGAGCACTTGCCAGCAGGCCTGTCAGGGAGCGTCCTGGACCAGGAGTCTGTCAGCAGCCTGTCCCTTCCCCAGGGCACAGCAGTGGGACCCCGTGCACCTCTCGCCCCCCCCCCCCGCAGGATGGTCTGCCAGGCCCTGGGCACAGCTACCAAGCCTGGCCACCTGATCCGTGCAGCGGACAGCACTGCAAGGGGTCTTCTGGGGAGGGGAGAGGGTCCCTTCAAGGTGTCCCAGTCATGGGGGGGGGCTTTGCTGGCAGGGAGCACACCCTGTTCCCGGCACATGTCCTGCTGCATCAAACAAGTGCAGGCCGGCAGGAGCTCATGCCGAGACCGCCACCCTCTCACGCCCCCCCCCCCTGTGTGGAGTTCTCCACCAGGAGACATGGCAACTGCCACAGAGTGCTGGGCCAGACCCTCCTCCTTGTTCTTAGTCATTGCGTGCAGTTGCAGTGGTGAAACGGACCCCCAGCAGGCAGGCAGCCCCCCTCTGATCAGGCAGCCAGGCTCCGCAGCTGTGCCCAGGGGCTGGCAGACCATCCTGCAGGCGGGCGGGGGGGTGTCAAGAGGTGCACGGTTTCCCTGTCTGCTGCTGTGCTCTGGGGAAGGGACAGGCTGCAGATGGATTGCACAGGCCAGGATGCTCTCTGGGGAGTGGGAGAGGGCCGTGGCTGTCTGGGGGCTTCTGCTCGGCTGGGAGGGGTCCTTTGGCCCAGCAGCAACCCAGCCTGGCTGCAACAGGCTCCCTCCGCTCGGGACCGAAGGAGGAAGTGCCCTCTGCCCTCCAGCCAGCCCGCAGGTGTCATTTATGGCCTTCTGACCTTCGCCCAGAGTCTTCTTTATAGGCGAGACAAATCACTCCATGGCAGACCTGCTCCCTGGGTGTGTCGAGGCCGTCTGCACAGGCCTCAGCGCCACCATGGTCAGAAGGACCCCGTTTACTTGGGAAAGCCCTCCTGATCGAATCCACCACCATGGAGGCCCCGTCCTTCCTTCCTTCCTTCCTTCCTTCCTTCCTTCCTTCCTTCCTTCC
>JAJKFI010000091.1:2341534-2384116 GCA_029204185.1 Lerista edwardsae
TCCTTCCTTCCTTCCTTCCTTCCTTCCTTCCTTCCTTCCTTCCTTCCTTCCTGCGCAAGGTGGTTGGAACCCGCACAAGCAGGCAATGCGCACCCCCTCCATCACTGGCCAGTGGGGAGGCCCTACTCCCCCTCAACCCCCGCTTGGAGGCCTCCTCCGCCTGCCGCCCCCTCCTTCCCTCCCTCTCCAGGGGTCCAGGTGAGGAGGAGGGCATGAGGGGGCACTGAGTTTTCTGGCCCTGGTAGCTGCGGGTGGGTTGGGGCTCGCCTGTTAGGAAGCCCCTCCAATTGTGCAGGGCAGCCTGGCGAGAGGCCCTCCCCCTGGTGGGGTGGTCTTGCTTGCTCCCAGCAGGGCTCCTCTTCCCAGAGCCCCCTCGCCTGCAGTGGCCCGGCCCAGCATGGGAGGGGGCTCAGAGCCCGGCCTCTCTCCCTGTCGGGGCTCTCCAGAAACCTGCTGGCGATGCTGAGGCCTATCTGGCAGGGGCAGCTGTTCATGGCTCTGTGGGCTGACCCCTGGCCTGAGCAAAAGTGAGGGGGAGCACGGGCTGCAGAGTGGGGGGGGCAGGATTCCTGACCAACAGGGAGTTTGCTCTCATCAGCCAGTGATGGGGGGGGGAGCTCTGCTGAGCACAGCACGCTCCCGATGAGCCAGAGGAGGAGGGCTCTCGGCTGCTGGCAGCGCAGAGCTGGCACCGGCCGTGTTTATCTCCAGCAGCACGACGTCACTTGGCCAAGAATGTCCTGGGCTGGGATGCCGCTACGGGACACTTTGCTCTCTCTCTCTCACATGCCCGGGGGAGCTGGCAGGGGCCCAGCCGCACCCATTGGCCTGCTTGGCAGCAGCAAGTCCAGCTGAACTCCTTGACTCGGGCGAACCCCACGAACCCCTTCCCCTGGCACGGGACTCAGAGGGAGAGGACACGGCCGTGGCAGGCTGGCTGGTGACAAGGAGAGCACTTTGGAAATGTGTGTGTGGTGCTGGAGGAGAGAAGGGCCATCGTCCGTCTCAAGAAGGACCGTGCCAGTGTGTGCCCCTCTTCTCCAAGTGGTGAGGAGTTCCAGGGGCACCAATGCACATGACCAAACACTTGTGACAACAAACAGTGCTGCTCTCGCTTCCCCCCGCAGAGGCCAAAAAAGGGACGGTGGGGGGGGGGGCAGATGCTTGGCCAAGCAAACCCATTTCCCACTGCATTTCCCAGCTGCTCTATCACCAGGCAAACATTTGGGCTTTCTGGAGATCTTTTGCCCTGCAAGGGGGAAGAACCACCAGGGGTTGGCTTCATTTTTCCACAGCTGCACCTTTGGGTGTCTCGGCCGGCAGGCAACAAATACGACCCTCTGTTTCCGTTCAAAGCAGTTTTACTTTTAGGCACATAAGGACATAAGAGCATAAGGAGAGTCCCTGTGCCACTGGGGGCCTGTCCAGTCCAGGCACTAGTGCCTCACAGTGGCCCACCAGATGCCCACTCAGGGAATTCAGGACCCAGAGGGAGGCCAAGTGCCCCTAACTTGCAATCTGTTAGCCCCCCGCTCGCCCGCCTGCCTGTAGCAGCTCATAGCACAGGGTGTGCAGGTTGAGAGATGCCTGGGGGGGCAGCCAGCCAGAGGGTGGGCTTGGGCGGAGCTTGGCTGCATGTGCTCCACTGATGTGTAGCCTGTTTCTGACCTGAGTCATCCTGAATAATGGCAATAATGGCCAGCGGTAGATCTCCCCCCCCCCCCGTGAAATGGTCTAGTCCCCTTTAATAAGAACATCTCCTGGCCCTGCCCCAGGAGAGGGGTTCTGCGCAACTTGTCACATTCCTCCAGAAACAAGTGTCCACCTCCTTTCCGAGGAGCACCTTCACTCTGACCAACAGGTCGTATCAAAAGTATTTATATACCCCTTTTCAACATGAAGTTCCCAAAGCAGTTTACAGGCAAATAATAAAGTCAAATGGCTCCCTGTCCCAAAAGGGCTCACAGTCTAAAAAATGCAGAACACCACCAGCAACAGCCACTAGAAAAGACACTGAGCTGGGGTGAAGAGGGACAATTACTCTCCCCCTGCTAAACATAAGAGGAACACCACTTGGAAAAGTTCCTCTTGCCCAGTTATCATGTACATTCAGTATTCAGTGGCAGGGCCCATGAGAAGGGGGTGCAGGGGGTAATTTGCACCAAGGAACCAAAGGAGGGGCCCCAGAGGTATCCTGGGGTCTGCATTTCCTGATCTCACCCAAACTCACTGTCCATGCAGAATGCTGTGGGTGGTGGCTGCCACAAGCCACATGCTGCAGGCTGAGGCATGTGCACACGAAGCCCCCAGCCCAGCGTCACGCCTGGGAAGAGACTGGCCGGCTGCAGTGGCTCTTTGGCTTGTCCTCTGCCACCCCCTCTGCTCGCCTCCTCAGTGCCCCAGCCCTGGCAGCGCAACCTGAGGGGAGCTTTGGACCTGGGTCCTAATTGAGCCTATCCTGGGGCACCAAGCACCCAAGATGAAAAGTGTTTTGCCCATGCAGGGCACAAGGACAGACAGTCCTCCTGGCAACTCGGGGGAACATGACACGTCCCTGGCGCAGAGAGACAGGCTGTATAACTTTATGGCCTGCTGGGTTCCACGATAAGGACCTGGAAGCTCCTCCCCCGCCAGTGATGGGGCTCTCCAGCACACATTGCGCCACTGAGAGGACAAGGCCGCCCCCTGCGCGGCCCCCCTGATGGGGTGGGGCCATCAGGTCTGACCCGGGTGGCCCCACGGGGGAATGAAGCGCGCCTTCAGACCAGTGGCTGGCCCGCTGCACTTCCTCAGGCCGGGGAGCGGCAGTGAAAGGAGACACCCCGCTGGGGAGCCCCACTGCAGCAGAGGCTCCCCTCCCCAACAGCAGGCGGGTTCAAGGGGCTGCCATGCCAGGAAGGCTGTGGCTGGGCTCTGGGCTGCCTGTCCCTGCCTGGGCTCCTCGGTCATTCAGGGCACTGCTGCTCTCCTCCTCCCAGGGGCCTGCAGCCCACCCCCGCCCCGGTGGCCACTCCTTGGGCCAGCGTTGGGCAACTGTACATCAGGAGGGCTTGTCTGAGACTGAGTGGAGGCACAGCCGCGAGCAGAGCCAAGCGCCCTCCTGGGGCCAGGCCAGGGGTGGGGTGGCTGCTCTGGGCCCTTGGCACCTGCCAGGCTGCAGCTTCCTCCTTTACGACACTGGCAGTGTTGATTTCTGGGGGCGATGGTGACATTTCACCCAGTCCAGACTCTGCTGAGAATAAAACCAGTTAAACAGTGCAGTGTGCCAGAGGTCCCCTCCCAGGTCAGCTGAGCCACACGTCAGGCTGGGAGGTCAGGCAGGGCGGTGGCCCCACAGGCGTCGAGGGCCACAGCAAGCTTGGCACTCCCATGCAGGCCCCTATCCTCCAAGGCCAGCCAGGGGGCCAGGCCCACCCCACTCCTGGGGCCCGACAACCCCTTCGCACCAACACATGGCCAGACACACTGGCCAGCCCCAAAGACCCCACCAGCATCCTGTGTGGAAGCCAGTGCATGTGGCACGGCGGGCTGTGACCGGCGCAGTGCCTGGGAGCACACCAGACACAAGCTGCCCCCCGCGGAGGCAGAGCCAGGGAGGGGGGATCTGGAAGGAGGCCGCTGCTGGCAGGTACCCCCCCCAGGAAAAACAGGGACCCTGAAGGGCCAGGGAGGGGGCTCAGGGAACGGGGAGACGGACATAGGCAAGGGGCCCCCTAAACGCTGTCAGGTTTTCTTTTACGTGTCCACTGCTGGCGAGACCTGCAGGGGGCGCCTGTCTGCCAGCCACGGGGAGGCGACTGCCTGGTCACTGCTGGCCGCACTTGAGGGACCTCCTTGGCCTGACCCAGCAGTGCCGGCTCCCCCTCCGCCCAACATCACTACTGTCAGCCTTCACGCCGCCCCACGGAGAGGCCGGCCAGGTGGCCAGGAGAGCGTTCCAAAGGGCGGCTTCTCTTATCAGCAGTGACTGCTCTCCAAACATGACCCCCCAGCCCCTCTCACGGAGGGCGAGAACAGGCTCATGGTTCGGCCGCCAAAACAATCACAGGGGGAGCCCCTGGACCTCGCTGGGACTTGGCGCAGTGGCTGCTCCCGGAACGCGGTGCTTGGCTCAGGCGGAGTCCTGCTGGGTAGGGGGGCGCTGGGCTGCACCTCCCCCTGCAAAAGGGCTCCAATGGCAGGTGAGGGGCCCAAGCTGAGCCACAGCCAAAGGGGTGAGCAGCCTGGGGGGGGAGGCATAGCCTGGGGCCGCTTGCAGAAGGGACAGCTCCTGGCACCATGTGGGCACAGGAAGGCCTCTGAGCGGTCCTGTCAGTCACAGCAGCAGCACCAGGCAAGGGGGTGGCCCACGTTCCAGTGGAGACTGCCTGGGGCATGTGCCCAGCATGTGGGGGGGGGGCTGGGTTCAGCACCAGAGGGCTCTGGGCTGCTGCCTGGTGAGGCTGGCTGGGCCACGGCTTGACCGCGGAAGGGCTGCCGGCCTTTCAGCAGGAGAGGACAGCAAGGGAGTAGGGCCAGCCCATTACTGCGGCCGACTGAGGAGGGTGCCTCAGGCAGCAGTGTGGCAGAAGGCATCTCTCTGCCTGGCCACATGCCTCTGTTCCCTTCCTCCTGCTCCCTGGAAAGGAAGAGTGGAGGGGAGAGGAGAGTGTGGGCTAGAGAGGCTGCTTTCTGCTCTGCCCCCTCCTCTCCTGGGGGGAGCCGAGGAGGCGCATCACCCCCAGGGGAGGGGCCTGGGAACAGGCACAGAGACAGACAGACAGACAGAGGGGCTGCTGGGCACACCTGCCACCCCCCCCCACAAGAGCAGGATGGTGAACACGGCCCATGGCCACCTTCATGGGGGTGGGAAGACCAGCCTGGCCAGAGATAGTCTGCCTGAGCCCCCCCCCCCAAGAGGAAATCTCTCTGCAGTAGCCATTGAGTGCCCAGGGAGAGGCGCCCAGCCAGATACCTGCCCACCTTGTCCCAGGATCCTGGCAGCCAAGCTGGTGTCGGGCAGGTGGTGGGCAGCCATCCCTGCTTGGGGGGGGGCAATGGTGCAGATGAAGCTGGGTCATGAAAGGGGGGCTGCTGGGCAGGAAGCTCAGGTGCTTCTGCTGGCATTTGTGTGTGTGCGCGTGTGTGTGTCCTGCAGAGCAGGCTCAGCGAAGACTAGGCTGTAGCTCCCGGGGATGTGCCCGGCAGCCACCCCTCCTTTGCAAGCAGAAGCTCGCCCCCCCCATCTCCTGGCAAGTCTGGGAAAGACCCCTGCCTGCCTGGAGCCCCGGGAGGAGAGCGGCTGCCTGCCAGGCCATGCACAGCCCCCCACCGCTGATCTGACGGAGCAGCTTCTTCCGGGGCTCCCTGGGGGTGGCTGGGGAGGAGTGCTTGCAGGACACGGACCTGCCCACCCCCCGCGCCCGCTCCTGGGGCGACTGCGGGGGTCGGAGGGACTCCTGGGGCTTTGTCGGCCGCGGAACCTCGCAAGCTCCGGGCAGGAGCGCGGCGAGGGGCGGCCTCATTGGGGTAGAGGTCCAGGGCCGGGCAGGACACCCGGGCTGCCCTGCAGGCGCCAGCATTCGGGTCCTCCGGGCTAGGGTGCCTGTGCACGCCCGGAAGCCCCGCCGGGCCGCCAGGAAAGCGCTTCGTGCGGCCAGATCGCGCCGCCTGGCACGGTCCGCGCGGAGGGCTCCAGCCCCGCAGACCACGCTCCAGGAGGCGCCGGCGGGCGGGCAGCCGGCACGTGGGGCACCGGCGGATCGGAGGGGGCGCCTCCCCAGCCCCGCCCCTTCCTGTGGAAATTTCCCGGCCGGAGCGCGCGCGGGGGGGGGGGCGCTGCATAAAGGAGGCGGCGCCGAGGAGCAGCGGAGAGTCGAGCGCGGAGAGGCGGTGAGTGCGGGGTTAGTCCAGACGCGCCTCCGCGGAGCCCCCGCTCCCAGCGGTCCCGCAGGCGACGACGGGACCTCTCGGGCGGCGAGCGGGCGCGGGATCCAGCCGACCCCCACCCCCGTGCTGGGAGTTGCCGGCGGGCGGTGCGGATGGCCTCGCCGGTGATGCTCGGTGACGCAACAAGCGCGCTGGCCGAGGGGCGGCCCGCTGCACCTGTCCCAGGGGCCGCGGCAGCCCCACCGCGGTGCGCGGAGCCCCCCGTCAGGAGTACTCGGAGCCCTCTCCTGCTCGGCCAGCTTCGCAGGGCTCCGAGTGCCCGAGCCCGGCGCCAGCGGCGATGCGCCACTGCGAGCTGCCGGCGCGGTGAGCGAGCTGATGGGCTGGAGCGGCCGAGTCTGGTGCGGGAGGCACCGCCTCGTTGGCCGTCTAGGGCGCTTTGCAAGTCCCCCCCCCTCTGAGGGAGGCTCGCCCTCCCCACCGGGCAAAACTCCGCGCCTGCCCGCCCGTCCCGGTGCCCGGGTCGTCCTCTCCAGCCCTCTTCGGCTGAGCGGCAATATGCGCGGGGTATCCAGCAGGGGGGCAGCAGGAGGGGGCCTCCCTCGCCTCAGCAGCCCTCTCCGGACGCACAGCGTGGAGTGCCGGGGGGGGGGCTACCCGCCTCCCCCACTGCTCGCCAGGGAACGGCCGCCTGTGGAGGTTGGCAAAAATGTTGCCTGGGACCCCAGCAGGGGCCAGAACTCCACCTCCCCGGCCCGGCTACGGCAGCTTGCGTGATCGGGGATCGGAGCCCTGGTAGCCATAACACCTGCTCCCTGTCCTCATCCTGGTCTGGGCGGCGGCGGGGCTACCTGGAGCGCCTCCGGCAGGACTCCGCGCACACGCACTCACCACTCCCGGGCAAGTCGGGGTCTCGCCAGCTGGGACGGGGTGGGGCGGGGCTAGCTGGACCCAGACCGGTGGCTGTCCCCGCCCCGCCCCGCCCCAGCCCCGGTGCTCGCTTTCGCGGACGTGCTCCCTGGCCCGCGCTGAGCACGCAGCGGAGGCGACCCCCGTCGACGGGCGAGTATCCCGAGCTCCTGAAGTCCGACGCGCGGCTGAGCTGAGCTGAGCTCAGAAGATGCCGCTGCAGTGCCCGCCTCAACCCCGCTTCCTCTCGGTCTCCAGCAGCAGCAGCAGCAGCAGCGGAGGACGTCGGTCGCAGCTTCCCTCTGAAATTCCGCGAAGATGTGGGTGGTGTCGCCCCCCTCCGGTGAGTGTGGCCGTTCCCCCCCCCCGCCCCGAGGATAATCCCCTCCCCTCCTCCCCTGTCCGCCCCTACACAGAAGCCCAAAAGGCCCCCCCCCCCCCCGTGAGTCTGTGGGATCGAGAACCACCGAGCGCCCTCTTGTGGCAAGAGGAAGACACGCTGATCTCTGGGCGGCGAAGGCTTTTGGGCCCCGACAGTCCCACCTAGCACCGCTGGCGGAGTCAAGACGGAGCTCTGCGGGGTGGGGGGCTCACGTGCAGTAGTTAGCGCTGGGCCCATCCCCTTGTGGCTCCCCACTTCACTGATTTTCTGGGTCAGCAACAGAACGGGGAGGGTGGGTAGGTAGAGCTGCTGCTATCATCTGGCGAAGGAAACAGGTGGGGGCAGTGAGCACCTCCCCAAGTGAGCACAAAGGCCAAGGGGCTCCAGCACCCCCAGGCCTCAGTCGTGACACCCCCATACCCTGTGAGCAGGGGGGCGGCAAAAGTCCTTGTGCCCTTTGGGGCCTTGTAGCAAGAACACCAGCCCAGGAGAACCCCAAGACCGAAGCTGCCCCGGCCCTGCGGTGCCCTGCCAAGCACTGGGCGTGATGCGAAGCAAAGACAACCACATCGGCTGCAGCAGCTCAGTGTGGGGACTGGGAGGGCTGGGAAAGTCCTGGGCTCCCGAACGGCCCGTCTCAACTTCCCAGGGCCCATGGGCAGCAGGAGCCCCCCCCCTAATTTTGGAGTCTTCGGCTGGGTGAGAGTCACAGGCGAGTGCTTCTCCCACAGGCCCAGAGCCCAGCCACCAGCTTGAGGCACAGCCTGGAGAAGGTGCCCTGCGGCAGCCCCTGCCCATCCCCTCTCCCCTCCACAGTATTCCAGACCAATGGACGGTTTCAGGCCCTCCCGGACACGCCCCTTGTGAGCAGCCCCAGGCCACATCCTCCCCCCCCCGTCTTGTCCTGATCTGCCTGTTGCATGTTCCAGGCTGGGGGGGGCACTATGTTGAGGGCATCAGGGCAGTGTGAAGGGGGCAGAGGGCCGGGCAAGAGTCTGGCTCACGGCCTCCTCTGCTGCCCTCAGGTCTCTTTCAGTACACCAAGAAGCTCTTCCTGCGGGAGCAGGCTGGCCGGGCACAGGCTGGGGAGTTCCTGCGCAGGAACGCGGCCAACGCCCTCTCCATGGCCAACCTGGTGATGGGCCTGTCCTCGGTGCTCTGCAGCCTCAATGGGTGAGTGGGCGCGTGGGGGGGGGTGAGGTGTGTTGGGGGGTGCAGAGCCCTGCTGCGTCCTCTGTTGGCACCTGGCTGGACCTGCATCCTTGAGGGGCGGGTGGGCATTCCGGGGACAACTTCTTCGCCAAGGGGTCTGCTTGCTGGAGGCAGCTGCCCTGTGGGCCAGCAGAGCTCCCAGCTCAGCCCTGCCCCCTGGGCTCCCTTGGCCCACCGCCCCTGCCAGCCCACCACCTACCGCACGCAAGGCCCACAATCTTCTCCCTCGGCCGGCCGCAGTCTTGACTCCTTGCCGAATCTCCTCCGCATGTGTGGGGACAGGAACGGGCTGGCGCTCTCAGCGGGGTGTGTGTGTGGGGGGAGGCTGCTCCCACGCTGCCCTCTTGCCTCACATGGTGGCAGCTCTCCCCCTCCCTTGGGGGGGGAGCTCTGATGCCTCCCTCCTCTGCCCCTCCAGGCAGTCCCACTGCGCCTGCTGGCTGGTCCTGACGGGGTTCCTGCTGGACCTCGCTGACGGAGCCGTGGCCAGGCGGCTGGATGCGTGCTCAGCGCTGGGTGAGTCCCCCACGAGTCCCCTGCTGGGTCTCTCCCATCTTGGCTGTCTCTGCTCCTGGGGGGCCTGTTCAGGACTGTCTTCTCTGACGCCCGCAGGGGCCAAGCTGGACGACTTTGCCGATTTCACCTCCTTTGGCCTGGCCACGGCCCTGCTGCTGCAGGCCCAGGGCCTCCCGGACGGGCTGCTGGCCATCGTGTACGTGCTGGCCGTCTTCACCCGCCTCTGCTTCTTCTCCAGTGGTGAGTCTGTGGCTGGGGTGCTGTGTCGGGGACAGGCTGCTTCCTGGGGACCAGAATCGGGCCCCGGGGCGAGTGTGCAGGGACCACAGAGTCCCTGCACACGAGACAGTGTGGCTGTGGGGTTGCAGCCTGCCGAGCCTGAAGGGGGTGCAGAAGTCACCCTGTATGCTGGGGGGGGGGGAAACCCCTCCGCGGGGGGGGGTTCCAGTTGTTCCAGCAAGATAGTAGCTGCCTTCTTCACACAGGGGGTGGGATTCAGCCCCGATCCTGCAAAGTGCTGCCTGCAGCTGCAGGCTTTGGGAGTGGGCTCAGGCCTTGGTGGGATCCAGTTTGGGGGGCTGCAGGTGCCCCAGAGCTGCCAGTGAAGGCGAGGCATGCGCAGGGTGACGGGTCAGGGTGACACAGTTCATCCGAAGGACCGTTCCCCCTCGTCTTGCTGGTCTCTTGCTCAGCAGTCATGGCCTGAGCGCCCCTCCCCCAGAGCGAGCCCCCCCTGACAAAGGCCTTGCCAAGCCTTAACCGCCTGTCCCCTTGCCTCCCCAGGGCTCCCCTTCATGTACCGAGGGCTGCCTTGCCCCTATGGGGCTGCCGTCCTGGCCTCCACCTGCATCCTGACGGGGGGCAATCGGGTGATGATGCGTGTCGTTGCCATGGTGATGGTGCTCTTCATGGTGGACCAGGGCTTCTACCCCCACGACAAGGTGCTGGAGTCCCAGGCCTGGAAGAAGCTGGTCTACACTGGAGGTGAGTGCAAGGGGCAGGCTGCACACTGCTTCAGGGTGGGGGGTGGAGGAGGCAGGGATGGAGCAGCCCAAGCCAGGACCCACCCGCCAGCCCGCACTGCCACCTACCGGGGTGCCCCTCTGGAGGACTGGGTGGTGGGTGGGCTCCAGAACCAGGAGAAATGCCTCCTGCAACTGGGCCATTGTGAGCTGGGGGGAGGGCTGAGTGCTCGACCATTGGAGCCCCCCCATGGCACAAGGGTGGGGGTGAAGCCAACGTCCTTCTCCCTGGAGTAGAACCCCCTCCCGGCCTTCCCTTCCTACCAGGGGGCTCAAGCTCCACCAGCTTGCAGGGCCGCTGAGCTCTGGCCCCCCACGCCCTGCAGTGGGCAAGCAGGAAACGGCACAGGCTGGGTGGCATGCCAAGGCAGGGCAAGAGCACCAGCCGGCTGGCGCTCTTGGGTGGGGAGTGCCAGGCAGGGAGGGTGTCCAGACGTGGGGGCGCAGATCCTGCCGAGGGTTCTCCCCTCTGCTGGTCCAAGCCTGGGCTTCAGAAGTGACCCCCCCCCACTTGCGTAGACACAAACATTTGGCAATTGATCAGGCAGATCACCCACTTGAAGCCTGCTTTGATCAACTGACCAGATGCCCTCGATGGTTTTGGCACCATTGAGACCAGCAACATGTGGGACGGGGTGGGAGGCAGGTCTGTCCTACTGGAGTCCTCAAAAAAATGCCACCACCACCTCCTCCCCCACCCTGTGTGCCAAATGGTGCCCGGAGGAGCCTGTGCTCTGCCCTTGAGGCTGACTCCACGGCCCTCCCTCTGCCTCCACAGGGGTCCTGGCACTTCTCCTGCCGGCTCTCCCCACGGCCGCCCTCTACTACCTCGCCTGGTCCTTGTCATACATCTTCTTCCCCACCGTCTTGTGGAGCTACAAAGCACCAGCTCTCCAGTGATGCTCCTGCATGGAGGACCAAGACTGCACTGCCACCCTGCGCCACTGGCCGTGCCAAGGAAGCTCTGTGGACCTCTAGAGCGCCTGCTCTGCATTAACACCCTCGAGTTGCCTAATCCTGACTAAAGTGTTCGTGGCCCTGACTTGAGACTGGGGACCTTAGAGTCACTTTTTGTCCTGGCAGGAAGGGGGCGGCACTGGAATGCCATACTTGCAAGCCTGCCAGCTGCTGCCGGGTAGCTGCTGAGCCACACATTCTGCAGGCATGGAGGCAGAGATGCTGCACAGAAAGAGCACTCCGGAGACTGAGAAGAATACAGTCAGTCTTAGACGTTGACTTCTGCAGTCCTCAGGGACTGCTCTGGGCTGGGGCTCTGAGGGTCAGAGTGGGGGCATGATGACACCTCTCTTTCCCTGCCTCTGTCCAGGACTCCAGACTAGGCCAAGGCGGGTCCGGGGGGGGATCCAAGGGAGTCTTGCCTCCCTTTGTCCTCCTTACCAAGGCAGCCGAGTCAGACTTGATTGCTCTGGGCCCCAAATCTGGCCCATGGGGGGGGCAACAACTGCCCTCAGCCGCCAACTGCCTGTACTTCCTTGTGCCTCCTCCCCCTCCTTGCTTGACTCTGGCCTGTTCCCTGGTGGGAGCCCCCAGCACCTCCAGGCCTCCCCCACACAGTGTCCAGGGGCAAGGTCTCCCATCTCCGCTAGCAGCAGCTCCATCCAGGCTAGGAAAGGGTGGCACGGAGGGCACCAAGCCCTGCCCAGAGCTCCACTCTGCCCTGAAAGTGAAGGTCCCTGCTTGGGACGAAGCTCCAAGCAAGCAGCCCTGACACTTAGCACCCTGGGACCACTCTCACTCTCAGCCAGCAGCAGGAGAGCGGCAGACCTGCATGGGGCCAAGGGGGCATGTCCAGGGGCATCAGCAGCTGGACCCTCGCCCAACCTCCTCCTGCCCCATGTTGGGCTGGGCAGCTGAGCTTGAGGACCCCTCCCTCCCCAGTGCTCAGGGAGCAGCAGTGGGACTTGGCTGCCTTTCTGCAAGCTCTGCTTGGTCCCCTTGATGGGGGCTGCTTTCTCCCCCCCGAACAGTGCCCCACGCAGCCCTCATCTCCCAGCCAGGCAGGGCGGAATGCGGTCTGGGCCTGTCAAAGGCGCCCTGTGCCAGCAGGCCTCGGAGGTCTCGACTCTCAGCAGTAGCAGAGGCTGAAGAGAGGCTCAGTCCTTGCCCACTCCCAAAGCACCCCCCCCCCCCGCCTGCAGGGCTCAGCTCCTGGTTAGAAGCAACACCAAGAGTGTGTGTGGGGGCACTTCTTGTGGAGGGAGGGGGTGGTGAGCGATTCCTGGAGGAGGCAATCTGTATTCCCACCGCTGTTTGTAATGGGGGGGGCGGAGAGAAAACTACTGTAGACAACTGACTACAATAGCAGAAGACGATGTTATTGAAGACTACTTGAAACTGATGCTGCTGTGTCTGGGTAATAAAATGACAAGGGCGAGGCAGTCTCCTGTCTTTTGCGAGTCGCGACCAAAGCTGTGGAGGGGGGGAGCGGAGGGGGCCGTCGCCGGGGGTGGGGAGACACCCAGCAGCGTCTCCGGTCAGAAGCGGATCCCGGCCTCTCCTCGCACGCCAAGCAGAAGCGGACGCACTGGCTGCTAAAAATCCAAAACCGCATTTATTGCTCCAGCCAAGGCGGAGGCAATGGGGAAACCGGGCCGTGTTCGGAGGGGCGCATCCTGCCAGGGGGCCGGCGAGGGGCGTCAGCCAGGCAGCAGTCGGGGGCGCCCTGGAGGCCGATCCGAAGCGCCGCTGGGAATCCGGTCGCGCCCAGCCTCAGTCTCCGGCGGCCTGCATCTGCTTGCAGAAAGCGTCGAACTGCTGCTGCTCCAGCTCGGTCATCACCCGGTTGAGGGCGTAGATCTGCGGGACTAGCGCGCGTTAGAGCCGAGCCGGCAGCGCTGCGCACACCCCGACGGCCCTGACCTGCGGGAGCGCCTGCCTGGCTCCTCCACCGCGGGGGGGGGACTGGCTGGGCCCCCCATCTCCTTGTGCAGGGGAGGTGGACTGGCCAGGTCCCTATCCAGGCGCCCCCCTCCCCCCCCCGCTCACGACAGCCCCGCGAGGTGGGCTCGGCGCTGCCCCATCCCAGGCGGAGCATCGCCAGCAAAGCCCCGCCCCGCGGTCCCCATTGGCCGCCTGGACCGGAGGGGCGTGGCTCCCGCAGAGCATGGGCGTGGCCTCCCCTCGCCCCGCCCACCTCTGCCCGCTGCCGCTGCTTCAGCTCCTGCTGGGCCGCGCGCTGCTTGGCCTTCTCGCCGCGACTACCGCTGCTGGTGGGCCCGTCCTTGGCCTTGGGCGGCGGGGGCGCGGGCATCGGGGTCGGCGGAGGGAGCCTCTCTCTGCGGCCCCCGCCAGGCTCCATCCTCCGCCACCTCCTCGGGGAGCCGCCAAGGAAGATGGCGGCCAGCCCCCCCCACTGCGCACGCGTGGAGGACCGTCGCGAGGAAGAGCCGCTCTTGCCTGGCGGCAGTCATAGAGCGAGGGCAGGAGCGGCAGGTGGGCGGGGCTTCCCCCGGAGGCGCCACCACCCACTGGTCTCGCAATCCAAGCAGGTTGAATGACTGGAGAAGCCATGACGTCACATTCTTGAAGCCTGGACTGAACAATATGGCTGACTCAGATCAGCGCCGCGAACGACGAGGATTGCCCGCCGGAGGGGCTCTCTCGCTCGCACGGCGCGCGTGTAAAAGTTAATTTCAACGTCTAGTCTTTAAGCATGCCTGCGTGTTCTGCATACAGGTGTGCGAATCGCTGAACGAAAAATGGGATTTAATTTCCACGGAAAGATTCATGTATTCACATTACATCGGCTCAATAAAACGACCGGTAATATTTTCGAAATTCTGAACATTAACAGACATTTTTTTAATGGGGCATGGCCGTTTTATTTCTGCTTGTGTAGATTTCAAAAAATAATACAGTAGAAAATGAAAGGCGGAAAAATAAAGTGTGAACGGGAAGTAAAGAAAAAAAAGGGGAGGGTGGGCAAAAATTAGATAAATATATAGGAAAATTTCATTAAAATCTCTTCATAACATAAGTTGTTGTCAATATGAGAGTAATTCTTTTTTTACTTCTAGACTATAAAGAGTTTTTTAAAAAACTTCTGCTTCCCCCCCCTCCCAAAAAAACCACAAATTCTGTTAATGTTCAGAATTTTGAGAATATTACAGTAGAAAATGGAAGGTGGGAAAAAAAGTGTAAATGGGAAGGGGGAAAAAAGGAGGGGGGAAATATATATTTTTTTACCTTCTAGACCATTAACAGTGGGTGTCAGAAAATGGTGAATAAGACTGCTAGGAACAACTTAAATTACACAGCTTCAAAAATAATGCACTCACTGTTTCAGTGAACTGTAGTTTTATTGAACCGATGTAATGTGAATACATGAATCTTTCCGTGGAAATTTAATCCCATTTTTCTGACAGCGATTCGCACACCCGTATGCAGAACACGCAGGCATGATTAAAGAGGTTGAGATTAACTTTTACACACGTGCAGGGAGATTTTGATTAGTGAATTCGCGGCAATCCTGCTTGGCGGCAATAATCTGAGTCAACCATATTTGTTGACCCCGCAGGCTTCAAGAAAATGACGTCATGCCGCCTCCAGTGAATTCTACCTTCACGGGTCCAGCCAAGGAGGTTTGCGTCCAGCGCGCTCGCCTGCACCGAGCAGGGAGGAGATGAGCGGCGAGTCCCGCGTGCGGCATTGGCGTCGCTGTGCCGCGCGAGCGCCCTCTCCTGTCCTCACTGCCCGACGCACGCCCGAGTTTCGGCTGTCAGTCCGTCGGTTCAGCCCCGCATCTCACAGCAGGAGGTCAGGAAACATAAGAGGAGCCCCGCTGGATCAGCCCAGCTTCTTGCATGTCACAGTGGCCCACCAGAGGCCTCAGGGAGCACGAAAGAGAACAAGATGCGTGCATTCCGTAGCCACACCCTGCATTTGGCATTCTGAGATAGCCTGCTTCTCAAATAAGGAGGTTGCAGCACCCATCATGGCCTGTAGCCTGTGATGGTCTTTTCCTCCAGAAATCTGTCCAGTCCCCTTTTAAAGGCAGCCACCCAGGCCAAATACCATCACCACCTCCTGTGGCAAGGAGTTCCACAGCTTAATTACCCATAGGGTAAAAAAGTATTTTCTTTTATCTGTTCTAACTCTCCAATACTCACCTTTAGTGGATGTCCCCAGTTTCTGGTATTGTGAGAAAGGGAAGAACATTCCCCTATCCACTCTTTTACATGTCCCTCCTCAGGTGCCTTTTTTTCTCGGCTGAAGAGCCCCAAACCCTACAGTCTTTCCTCATATAGGCGGTGCCCCAGCCCAGTAATCATTTTTGTCACTCTTTTCTGCTCCTTCTCTAGTTCCACTATGTCTTTTTGGAGATGTGGCAACCAGAACTGTATGCAATATTCCAGGTGAGGTGTATTATTGCACTTCAGAAAGGTCCCCCAGGAACCTAATCCAGCCAGAAGACCCCTTGTGAGGCCTGCCGGGGTTGGTGCTGCTCTGGCCTGGCTTCAAGGTGCCCATCTGCCTCTCCTGCATCCAGCGTGTTTCCTGCAGCAAGGCAGCCCATAGCTCAGCAGGTGAGGCCTCTGCTTTCCCACAGCTTTGTGTGCAAGAGCTGACTGCCCTCTGCCATGGCCCACACGCTGCTGCTGCCTCCTGCTGCAGCTGCAGGCTCTGTCTTTGGCAGTGCAGGCTCTCGCTGGCCCTCTTCCCCACACCACTCTTGAACTGCTGCTCATGCTGAAGGACAGAGACAGGAGGAGCCCCCCCCCCCCAAGTTCCCTCACAGCGTTTGCTCAGGAACTGTGTGCAGCTCACCATTCAACGTGCCTCCAAGGCAAGCAGCTCTCTGCAGGGTCTAGGGGCAGTTCTCCAGGGTTCCAGGTGCTGAATGATTGCAGAGCCCACATGCAGAAGATCAGTCTTGCAGGGAGATGCTTCACATCAGGACTCCATTATCCACCCACACTGCCCTGCTGGTGAAATGGCCATGTTTCTGAATGGGAACATCTTTTGGGGCCCAATCCTATCCAGCTTTCCTGCACTGATGCTGCCCTTACCTTGAGGAGGCCTCTCTGGCAGCCCCCCCCCATATACATTGGCATGGCTGCTTCAGTGCTGGAAGGTCGGACAGGATTGGGCCCTTAAGCATGGAAAAAGCTGCACGAAGACACAGGAACTGCAGGAGTGGCCAAGCCTGTCGGCTCAAGTTTCCCTCTTGGAGAGGCCCACGCCCGGTATTGGAAAAGGCAGGAGATACCCTGAAGAGATAGGGCATGGTATCAGCAATGGTCCTAGATTAGCCAGGGATTACAGGGTTAACCCCCCACATATGAAGGGAGGCCAGCACAGGTACAGATGGGTGTGGCTGATGGTAAAGCCTGTCCATCAACTGATTGGCAGGCCTCAGTATAAAGTTGGAGGCAGGAGCTACAGTGAAGGAACCTGGGTAGATGCTGGATGAAAGCACCAGGTAGGTGCTGGATGGTCAGATGGATTGCTGAACTGATGGCATGCTGGCTGGATTGCCTGCCTGCCTGCCTGCAGGACTGTTAAAGGACTGAAGAAGGTAAGCTCATTGTGGGGAATAATGGGAACAGTTGTATGGCTGCCACGCCCCTAGAGCCACCAAGTGGAGGAGGCAGATGTGGCTTAGGCAAGCTAACTGCCTATTGTTTGGTGGTTGGGTTTGTTGGTGCTAGACTTAAGGTTGTTTGGAGCTAAGCCAGTGATGAGGGCAGTCTGGAGGAGGCTGGCCAGCCGGTGATCCCAAGCAGAGCTGCTGGAAGAGAGGAGGCCCAGTGGGTGACTAAGCCCCCACCCTCTTGCCTATCTCTGAGGCTGCTCTGGAGGGGAAACTAGTTAGCCTAGTGTGGGCATTAGGGCCCTTGGGGATGCCGGGCAGGGAATTTGGCAGAACAACCCCAGATAACACCAGAAACAGGAAGAGTTAAGGGTGGTGCATGTCAGTCTGTTGTCTCAAACACACAGTATCTGCTGTGCTGTGGAAGGAGTGGTGCAACTCTGCACCTTACTGCAAGCAAGAAAGCAACAGCTGTTGCAAAGAGAGGCTCTCTGAAAGCACCCTGGGAGATGTTGTGTCCATTGAATCTACACAGATCTGAATGGGCTTAGGAGCCAAAATTCCAAGGCACGCCATCAGTTTCTAGACAAATGCCAAGGAACTCCCAGACTGCTGGTGAAGGGCTCACGTCCCCCAAAGATCCGACTAATAAATGACTCTCCCCCAAACTCCCATGCACACCTGTGGACCATTCTCAGCACAACAGTGCGCTGCAGCACACTGTACTGGTTGAAAATAGGCGCGTTAATGCAATGTGCCTCCCCCATGGAGCAACGCCACCCATTGCATTAGACGGGAGGGGCGGTGCTCTGCTTGCGACGGGCTGGTCCTGCCCGAGACAGCGACTGCGCCAGCAGCGCCGGTTTGCGGGGAACAGGGGCTGAGCATCGGAGGCCCGCACAGGAAGAGCGCCGCGAGTGGAGACTTGGGGCTATTTCTTGTATTGGCCGAGCGTGGCCCTGAGCTAGGCAGGCGGCTGCCTCCCGGGAGCTGAGACCATGAACTCTTGCTCGCTGGGGCCGTCGAAGCGCAGCCCAGGAGCGTAGCTCAGTTCGGAGGGGGCAGCGGTCGAGAGGCCACTGCAGCTCAGGGCGGACCAGGGCCGGCAGCCCCACTCCTTGTCTGGCAGAGCAGCGCCTGCGGCGGCCCGCCCACTGGAAGGCCGGCCCTTCTGGACCGTCCCGCTGCCAGCATCCTGTGGCGGTGGGCTGACGGACGGGGCGCCCGGGTCGGTTGTTGCACACACGCTTTGGCGCCCAGTCAAATGGCACGGGGTATAAACGGCACGATGACAGAAGCGCGCGCCCCGGCTCCAAGCGGCTGAGTGGTGAGCGCTCCGTTTCCACGCTGCCCTAACCCGGGGGACAGCCCTTCGCTGGCTCGCCGGCACAGCCAGCCCTCTCTCTAGGGCGCGGACCGGAGGGCAGGGTCGACGCGTGGAGGCTCGCGGAGGAGAGGGCGGGCGGAGACTCCGACGGCGGCGCAGCTGAAAGCCGCCCGGCCGGGGACTGAAGGGGAGAGCGCAAAGGCGACCCTCCGGGCCCGGGACTGCGGCTTCTACTCGAGAGCGGCGGGGTGGCGAGAGCAGCGGGGCGGGGCGCTCTCGTTCAGCGTGCGGATGCGGCAGATCCGATCCTGCCCGCGCTCTTCCCCGCGGCGAGCACCTCCGCGTGCCAAGGGCAGGGGGGGGGGCAGCCCGGGCGCGCAGGTAAAGGGCTCGCCGCTTCCTGGGGCTGAGGCGCGCCCACCTCCGAAGAAGCAAAGGGCGGCTGCGCGCAGAGCCGGGGAGGCGGCCGGAAAGGGGAGGGGGCGCTCACGGGGGGCGGCCAGGAGCCGGCGCTGCCTGGCTTCGAGGGCCCGCGGAGGAGCGCAGCATTGTTCGCCCGGAGAACGAGGCGCCTCCTCCCAGCCTGGCACGCGCCCCCGCCGGGCAGGTCGCCTCGCTTGCCGCCGCCGCCTCCCTCCTTTGTTCCTACGGCGCGCCCCGGGCCTCAACCTCCGCTGCACACCCAGGTAGGTCCGGGCAGGGGGGTCTCTCTGCTCCAGCTGCAAGAGACCTGCCGAGAGGGACGCCGGTGTCCCCGCTCCCTGTGGCACAACCTGGGGGGGGGGAGCTGAAATCCTCGCTCTGGCAGAGCTGGAGGGAGCCTCCAGCAAGCTGCCTGGACGCGCGCGCGCTACTCTCCCCTTGGCCGGGGGCTTTGCCTGCCCAGCCAGCAGGAGGCGCTGTTCCTCCTACTCGAGGTTTTGCTGGCCCTCGCATTGCAGCTATGCAGACTTATTAAGCGGGGTCTGTGGCCCCAACCTGCGGTCCCAATTCCCCCCTCCCCAGGTGCCCTGCTGACGTGTTGCTGGCTTTCAAGGCAGGGGACTGCACATCAAATGCATCCACAAGATGGGGAAATGGGGGAGGGCAGCCTGCCAGACTGCCCCAGGCTGTTCTGAGAATACAGAAAGGACCCAGCTGGTTGACTTGGGGCTATGACTTGATTCACGATGACTTCATGCATAGTGCTCTGGTGGCAAACTGTCCAATCAGCTCCTGCGCTGTTCCTCCCACCCACCTCCAGAATTCCACAGGACCCAGTGACATTAGTCTGGTCCTCAGACCATGTGGTCTGGTGGCGGGGGGCGGGGGGAGTTGGGCAGGGTGAGACCCCCAGCTGTGCAGCCAAAGTGGGGCAGAAATGGAAGGTGGTGGGGTTGCTTGGCTCGAGTGCTTGGCTCCAGTTGGGCGCAGCCAGAGGCCTGTGGGGCACTGAGCAGTGGTGTCATTCAAATGATTTAGGAACAGGAACTCACTTTTGATTGGCACTTGTTGGGAACCCGGAACCAGCCACGGAGCCCGTTAGGATCCAGAATGCCCGTTCTGGTCCGTTCCCCCTGAATGACATCACTGGCACTGAGGTCCTGAGAGGGGAACCAGCTGCCCTCGTGCCTGGCCTGTGGGGGGAGGCATCATCGCTGGGCCGTGGGATTCCCTGCAGACTGGACGCTTGCTGAAGCCTCCCCGGGTGTGTGGGTGCTTGTTCTGTGGCACAGTGGGGATTCCAAGCTGGGCTGGCCGGCCTGCCTGCCTGCCTGCCTGCCTTCCAGGAACGAGGGGCCTGCGGACAGCAAGGGCGTGGGCAGGATGGAGTGGGCTGTTGTGCGTGGTGGGAGCCAAATTCTGCCGCAGAGAGGTTTACACCCAGTGATGTCATGCACCCACTACGCACCACTACACGAGTACCGGTTTCTAGAAGTTGAGGTGGCCTAAATCATTATTTGTTTGGCATTTGGACAAGTGCCAATCAAAAGTGAGTACCGGTTTCTAAATCATTTGGATGACACCACTGTTTACACCCCCTGTGGCTGGCGACTGGGGACACGGGGTGGATTGCCCTCCCCACAGGGTGGGTGCTAAGAAGGAGGAAACGTGGAGCTTTCTGACTCTTGGCCTTCGGGCTGGATAGCAAGAAGGTGCAAAGTCCGGCAGGCTGCAGCTGAACGCTGCCTGGCGACAGCAGGCCCCGGAGAGGAGAGCGCGGCTGGAGGCAGGGCGGTGCCTGCACAAGGCCAGGCAGCGGGGCAGGGCCGCAGGTCACACGCTCAACTTTTCTTGGCTCAGTATTGGGGGGATGGCTCAGAACTTCGGGCCCCTCCCGCCCACAAGGCAGCCGATCCAGAGCTCTGCCCATGACTTGCAGGGGATGGAAGGGCAGACCGAGGTGAAGGGGGGGGGCCTGGCTTCAGTTAGGCTGTGGCAGTGGTGCGCCGGAGGGGGGGGGCTTGGCCCGCTCCAGACCTCTTTTCTCTGTGTCTGCCCTTTAAGTGTTCAAAAAGTGCTTGGTAAAGGTGGACGTCTGGGCCTGGGATCTTCTAGGGCCACACTGGATCACACCTGAGCCACCATGCTGCACCCAGTAGGCCCCCTTCCTCCATTTCTCTCTCCTCCTTTCTCCTCCACAGGCAAAGGTGTGGTCAGACAAAATGGAGAAGCGGGTTGCTTCGTCCATCTTCATCACCCTCGCACCCCCCAGAAGGGACCCCTTGGCAAAGGGCGAAGGGAGGCCAACAGGAGCTCTGCATCTCCCCCGCAGCAGCCCCCACCAGGAAGCCCTGACGCCCGCTGGACCCTTCCCACCCCAAACATCAGCTAAGGTCACCAGAGGGGGCAGGGGACACTCCTCAGGAGAGACCGGCCTGCCCAGTGGAGGTGAGAGGAGTGGGGGGGGCACCTCCCCACTCAGTGCCTCCAGTTATACCCCAACCTGGAGCACCGTCAGGCATCTCGCTTGAGCCCAGAGCACACCTTTGCCGCCGAGGCCTGGCTCCTGGGTCACGGGGAGGCCCAGCAGGAAATCAGGGGCTCTGAGCTCACCCAGAGCACCCGTCCTTCAGCACTTGGGTGCGGGGGGGGGAGACCTCCCACACCAGAGGCCTGGCCTTGCACACCAGCCGTCAGCATTGCTGCCCTCGCACGCTCACTCGGAGCCGGGTCCCTGGTCCTGAGGAGGCCGGTGCTGCCCTGTCTCTTTCAGGCTGCCCTTCGGTCCTGCCCCACAGCCGAGCAGACTCTGGCCTGACTGTCCTCCTCCCCCCACCCACTTCTCCGGAAGCCCCCCCTGCACCATTCTCCGTGGAGACCCTCGGGCCTGGCCTCGAGAAGCAGGTGGAGGCCCTGCAGGTAATCTGTCCTCGGGTGGCCTGTGGGCAGTGGGCGTTCTGGCGCCAGGCGGGACCTTCTGCCTCGCAAGCTGCTTCTCAGGAAGGGGCGCGATCAGTTCACCGGATCGTGGGGGCCAATCGAAATGACGCCAGGCCCGGACTGGGGCTGTCCAGTGTGTTTGGCCCGGTCCTCCCATCGCAAAAGCGAGGATCCCCTCCCCAAAACATTCCATTTGGGGTTGTTTCTGACAAAACACAGTTGCCCTGGCAAAAGGGGAGTGTTCCGTTCCGATGCCATTTGCTGACACCCACAGGCCAGTGCGAAGCAAAGGGAAGCGCTGCAGCAACCGTGGCTGTGGCCCAGAACACCATGGGGGGGAGGCAGAAGACCCCCCGCCCAAGCCTGGCCCCGGGTGCACCCCAGGGGTTGGCATGCCTTCTGGGGGCTTCCTCGGAGGCCAAGTGCTGCGCTACACTGCGCCCGGCCACCAGTCAGCCCGCCTTGCCCTTTTCTCCCGGCTTCCCAGCCACTTTCCAGAGTTCCGGCAGAAGCGAGACCAACTCCCCTCCTTCCCACCGACCTCCGTCCAGCTGGCGAGCTGCAGGCAGAGAGGAGGCACATGGAGGCTGCCACTGCTGCTACTCCCACAGGGGAGGACCCACTGCCAGCCTCATGCCAGGAGCCCACGGACCGATCTCGGGACACAGGCCCTCCAATGGCCCCCCGACTCCTCCCTCCAGACATCTGTGCCTTCTGCCACAAGGCCCTCTCTCCACGGGCCCCGGCCATCGAGGCCATGAACAAGCAGTACCACGCTGGCTGCTTCACCTGCCGGAGGTGCCATTGTGCCCTGGCAGGACAGCGCTTCTACCAGAAGGAGGGGCGGCCACTGTGCGTAGGCTGCTACAAGGTAAGCTTCTTGGTGGTTGGAGGCCTGGGAAAGGAGTCGGCAGAGGCAGCCCACACAGTCCCTCCAGCTCAGCTGTGTCTTCTGGCAGTGGCTCTGCAGAGCGTCCCAGCCTTGTCTGCAGGTGCCACCAGGGCCTGGATCCGCTGCAGCCTTCTGCGTGCAGAGCCGGAGTGGCTGTACCCACTGAGCAGCAGCCTGTAGGCTGGCTCTACCTATTGAGCCGCAGCCTGCTGGACACCCAGGGCCTCTTCTGCTGGGCCAGTCTTCTGTCCTGAGACCACCGCCACAAAGAAGCATCCTGAGTGCCACATGCTTCTGTGGCTCCATGCGTGCAATTACTCCCCTACACAGAGCACCTTGGAGAAGTGTGCCCGGTGCCAGGCCCTGATCCTGGACCACCTGGTGCGTGCCGTGGGCAGTGCATACCACCCGGAGTGCTTCACCTGCGTGGCATGTGGCCGGAGCATCGGGGATGAGGCGTTTGCGGTGGATGCGGAGGCGGGAGTGCACTGCCTCCCGGACTTCTACAGGTAGAGCGCTGTGTCTCCTGCTCCCCACACCGGGGGCGAGTTGCTGTTTGGAGTGCTGCACGTATGCAGCCCCTCCTCCACCCCCCAGCTGCATCCAGCCGGGACACCAGGCAGCTCCCCGGGGGAGTGGGCACACTCACCGAGCAGGGCCGTGCCAGTGGCGGCCATTCCTGGTGGCCTCTGGGCGTGGCGACAGGCGAGGGGTCCTGCTTGGGCTGGATCCAGAGCAGAGCTCTGGCGTGCCTCTCTCTAAGGGGCTGGGGAGGAAAGTCGAAGTGGGCGGGGCAGAGCCGGGGGGGGGGTCTCTGAGGCCGCAGCCTGAGCCTCCCCCTTGTCCGCCCCCCAGGAAGTGTGCCTCGGTGTGCTGTGCGTGTGAGCAGCCCATTGTCCCGAGCCAAGGGAGGGACTCCTACCGGATTGAGTGCCTGGGGCAGCACTTCCACGAGGACTGCTATCGGTGCGAAGTAAGTGTGGGGGAGGGCTGGGCTGTGAGTCCGTCCCACGCGGTCCCCGGATGCCTGGCCGTTCCCGTTATCCAGCGTGTTGTCAGTGCTGCCCCGGCCCCCTGCAGAACGTGTGCTTTGGCTGGCGCAGGCGTCTCCTTCATTCCTGCTGCTGTTCCGGGGTGCTCAGTTCTTTCTCCAAAGACAAGCAGTTGCTGCTCTCTCCACTTGGGAGGCCCCCCTGGTACTCCTCTCACTGCCGGGGGCCCTTTCTTCTCCCCTTTCCCTGGATCCTTGTACGGTGCTGCCCTCCCCCCCCCCACCATGAGGGAGGACCCCTTTCCTGCCCTCTCCCTGACACGGGGTAACCACGTGACTGGCGGGGCAGTGATGATGTCCTGGTGGGGCTCCTCTGTAGCAGGTGGCTGCGTGAGCAAATACGCTGCCTTGAAGCTGCATTTGAGGGCCACAGTGACCCGCCCTCAACATGTGCTACTCTGAGACAGGTGCCTGGGGTGGTGGTGGGGTTTATCCGTCCCTCTTGCAAATGATCAGCTGCGCACCTCGACCTTGAAAGTCATGCATGGACTGGGGGCACAAGCAAATGCCTCCCCCGCCCCGGCTGAGCTCCTGCTTTCTCTGGCACTGCAGGTCTGCCGGGTCCGGCTGTCCCCGGAACCCACGGAGGGCGGCTGCTTCCCCCTGGGCCTCCGCCTCCTCTGCAAGGCCTGCCACCTCCAGCAGGTCTCCCGCTGAGCAGGCGCCCCTGGGGAGGGCAGGCTCCTTGCGCTCAGCCATCCTGCTGTCCTCTCTGAGCCCCTTTGTGCCTTTCTGCTGGGAACCAAGCAAAACGCAGCTGGACTGACCGGTGGGCCCACCGAGGGCAGAGCAACAGGATCTGTCCCTGCCACCCTGAACACCTGCTCCTTCCAGGAAACCCGACTCCTAGGAGAAGGTTAGCTGAAGGAGGAAAGGTTGGGAAACCAGCTCTCAGTGCAGCAGCAGAGGAGTGTGTGAGAGAGGGGGGGGGAGGGGGAGAGGATGTGTGTGTGAGACATTCATTCAAATAGTATTTATATACCGCTTTTATAAAGCGAGATCCGACAGGGAAGGATCTCTGGTGGGAAGGGAGCCATGAGTCACTGCCCATAATCTCTGCTGTGCCTTTCGCTGCCTCTGGACACGCCTGTCTGCACTCACACTGGCTGTGCGGTCCCAGACATAACATATAGGAAAGCGGTTGAGACTGGTGGGAGCGGGGAGGAAACCACGGGTGGAATTTGGCCCAATCAACGGTCCTAGACCTGGTCTTTGTGGAAAAGCCAAGCCCTGGACCGGGTGAGGTGATTCACAAAGGAGAAGGCCTTGGAGCGTGTGAAGAGCACGCCCCGCATGAGAGGTCCCAACTACATCTGAAGCCCAGAGGAAAGGACTTTGGGAAAGGACAGGAATGTCACAACTGAGCCGACGGCCAGATGCCAGCCTTGCATCTGAGTTGGATTTTTTTAAAAAATCTCTCTCTCTCTCTCTCTCACACACACACACACACCCCTAGTTGAGCCCCTACCCTGCAAAAGAGTCCACTGTAACCCAAAGATTTGTGCCCGCATTTATCAACCGCAGCACCCCTTTCATTTTGCCTTATCTCAATTGAAAGTGGTTCTTCAGCCAGCCAAGGCGCCCGTCCTTCGCTTAATGCATGGCATGTCCACAAGAGGGCAGCCCAAGGCAAAAGTCATTGAATTTCCCCAAGACCAATTAAGCACCCAGTCAAGGTGGGTTTATGTCTCCAGTGGCCTCCACGCTCCTTTGATCTCCATATCAACCCCTCCCTTATCTGAAGCTGTTGCCTATCAAATGTCTAGTCTCACCTCTCAAGCCTGAGTTGCCTTGAATCTGTTATTGCACCAATCAATATCTGAAAGCACTGAAAAGGAGAAAAATTGTATCTTCTCTCCAATTATTTTTGCGCCTGCCTTTGCACCTTCCCTTGAGGTTTGAATATCCTCCCCCTCTTCCTGTGTTGATGGTTGGGTGGGGTTCCCCCTCCCGAACAACAGAAGACGACGTTGCTTTGAGACAGAATTGTAGGACCGGACGAAATAGCAAAGGGCCATGAGAACTGTTCTGTTCTTTTTAAATCCTTTTCAAATAAACTTTTCAAAAATCTGAGTGATGAGGCTTGGGGTCTTTGTCCTTGGGTCAGGGCAGCACCATGTATTGTGGACACAGGCCCGTATGCAGTCAAGGGCTGGTTCTGCCCAGCTCTGTACTGGTACAGCTGGTTCCAGATTCAGATGCCACCAGAGACTGATTTTGGCATTGGGGTTCAGGCAAAGCAGCTGCTCAACCACCGCCTTGAGATGTACTGCACTCACTCCGGGAGTGGCCGGCCCCTGAGCTTTGGGCCCTGAGCTATGGGCAGCTGTGTCGGAGCTTTCATGCAGGTGCAGCAGTAGGTCATAAGAAGAGCCCTGCGGGATCAGGCCACAGGCCCATCTAGTCCAGTATCTCACAGCAGCCCACCAGGTGCCCCAGGGAGGCATGAGACAACAAGATGCTTGCATCCTATTGCCACTCCCTTGCACCCGGTACTCTGAAGTAGCCCACCACCTTTGTAAGGAGGTTGCACAATCCATCATTGCTTATAGCCCACGATGAACCCTTCCTCCAGAAATCCATCCAATCCCCTCTTAAAGGCATCAAGACCAGATGCCATCACCACCTCCTGTGGCAAAGAGTTCCACAGATTAACTGTCCCTTATGGGGCTTGTGTGGCACTGTGCTCGTGCAATAGTGCTGGGCTGGCAAGAGATGGCTGTGTCAACCTGCATCTGCTCCACCTCCCTGTACAGACATCTGGAACAAAACTAGCACCTATGTTGGGGGCTTAGTGCACACCATGAGCCAGTAAAGTTTCTCTTAAAATGTGAAGATTTTATTTACACATGGCATAAACACATACCAATGTGCAGATCCACATGTGCAAAGTCAGGGAATACAAGGGAAGGTCCTCTAATGGATTAAGAATCGGTTGAGGGCCAAGAGAGAGTGGCGGTCAATGGGCAATTTTCACAGTGGAGAGGAGTGATCTCTTGGGGCCAGTGCTTTTCAGCTTGTTCATAAGTGACCTAGAAACGTATGGCATAAGCAGCAAGTATGTGGATGACACTAAATTTTTCTGGGCAGGAGAAACCAGGGGGGATATGAAGAGCTCCAAAAGGATCTCTCCCAATTGGGGGAATGTGCAGCAAAATGGCAGGTGCGTTTCAATGTAGACAGGTGTAAAGTGATGCACATTGGGGCAAAAAACCAAAACTTTACCTATAGGCTTGTGGGTTCTGAGCTGTCTGTGACAGCTCAAAAGAGAGATCTTGGGGTGCTGGTGGACAATTCAATGAAGGTATCAACCCAGTGTGCGGCAGCAGTTAAGAAGGCCAATTCCATGCTTGGCTTAATTAAAAAAGGGGTTGAGAATAAAACAGCCAATATTATCATGCCATTGTACAAATTTATGGTAAGGCCACACCTGGAATATTGTGTCCAGTTCTGGTCGTCGCATCTCAAAAAGGACATAGTGGAGCTGGAAAAGGTGCAGAAGAGAGCGACAAAAATGATTACGGGGCTGGGGCATCTCCCTTATGAAGAAAGACTGCAGCGTCTGGGGCTCTTCAGCCTAGAAAAAAGGTGCGTGAGGGGGGACATACAAAATTATGCATGGGATGTTCCCTCTCGCAATATACAAAATTATGCATGGGATGTTCCCTCTCACAACACCAGAACTAGGAGACATCCACTAAAATTGAGTGTTGGGAGAGTCAGAGAGGATAAAAGAAATATTTTTTTACCCAGCAGGTAATTTATCTGTGGAACTCTTTGCCACAGGAGGTGGTGATGGCATCTGGCCAGGGTGCCTTTAAAAGGGAAGTGCACATATTTCTAGAAGAAAAGTCCATCACAGGTTATATTACAAAGAATGCCAGGCGCAAGGTAAGGGAGCTGGCCTCTTGTTGTCTTGTGTGCTCCCTGGGGCATCTGTGAGATATGGGAAGCTGGGCTAGAGGAGCCTTTGGCCTGATGCACTGAGGCCAAAGTGATGTTCTTATTAATTTGTTCTTTGGTGAACTGACAGCCGAGCGACAGACTCGTAAAAGCGGCTCCAAAACGGGGGGGGGGGGAGGAAGAGGAAGAAACGATTCAGAAGCGAACAGGGGAGGGGAGGCACCAAAGCTGTCCCTGGCTGGGACGCCGCTTGATCACGGGAATGAGGGAGGAGGCCAAGGAAGGAGGGGCTGAGCTCCCCAAGCCCGGTCCAGAGGGAGTGAGCAAGGAAACCAGAGTGGGGGGGGGGCTTTGCGTGGCGGGAGTGGTGCCTCCAGACACAGCGCCGGGTCTTCGGCCGCCACCAAGCGGAGTCAGGAGCCCAGCACTGGGACGGCGTGTCTGAGAAGGCTGCCGAAGAGGGGCTGGGGCTGTGCGGTGCCGACTCGGCTTCGCGAACGTGCAGTGGGACCACACCACGAGCGCACCCCTTGCCTGCGCGACCCGCGATCCGTAGGCGGTCTTCGCTGCAGAAAATGCGAACGGAAAGATCGCGGCCGAGCGAGACCAGCCAGCGGCCCCGCCCGGGGGGACACAGCCGGAGGGGGCCTCTCGCAGCTTCGAGGACACCCCTGAAACTGGGGGAGCCGCTGTCTTTCAGGGCGGCGGCATCAAGGTCAAGGCACGAGAAGGGCTCGGCTGCTCGCTCAGTCAGCGCCACACCAGCGCACCGGCTCCCGCGGCACCGACAGACTCCGTAGCTCAGGGAGCGCGTGTTAGGAATATGCATGTGCTGCTTTTCCACAACCACCACCACACCTCGCAAAGCGGTTTACCGCTGAAACCAATGAGGAGTCAGTCCCCCGCCCCGAGGCGCTTACAGGCGCTCACCGCGTAAGGCAGCTTCCTCCGCCTGCAACAACGGCGGACGCTGGCGAGAGGGCCGGTGGCCCCGCCTGCGAGGCGCTTCGCAGCACCCCAGAGAAGCCGCGCGCGCTCGTGACCGCACGCCGGGGACGAAGCCTGGCTTGGGCAGGGGGGCTCCGAAGGCAGCGTCACGAGACGAGCGTGGGAACCCGGAGAGCGGGCGCGGTTTGCAGCGCCCTCGCGGGCGGAGACGGCGCAGCGGCGCCACCTCGCGGTGCTGCAGCCTCGGCCGGCGCCCTCCTCCCGCATCTGCTCGGCTCTGCCACAAAATGGCCGCCCGGCGGCGCGGAGAAGCTGCGAAATGGCGCCCGCTCGGAGTGCCGCGCCGCCCCGTCCCGCTCCGCCGAGGAAGCCGCTCCCGGGGCGCGTGCCAGGAAAGCGGCGCCCGCTCGGAGGAGGGCGGGCGCTGGCGGAGGGGGTGCAGTCCCGGGCCGCGCGTCCCTCCCCGTCGGTCGCCTGCGGCGCGCCGTGTCCGCCGCGCGAGCGGCTTCGGCAGGAGGAAGCACGGAGGCGCCCCCGAGACAGGCCAGGCGGGCGCTCCCCTCCTCGCTGCCCGGGGCGCGGACGTGCTCAGCGCTGAGCAAGCCTCCGGCGGGGAGGGGGCGCAGAGGCGCTGCTGGTCGGGGGAGGCTCCCCACGCTGGGGCCGAGGAGGGGCTCGCGGATCGGAGGCGCCCCCTCCTGCCAGCCCCGGCACAGGCTGAGCGGTGGCGACGGCCGAGCTGCCAGCTTCTTCGTGGTCGGCCATGTGGGCGTGCTCTGAACGACGGCGTCGCGGCGGCGAGGGTATGGGCCTCGGGCCTCCGCAGCCTCGAGCCGTCGCCTCCCTCCCAGCCTGCCCACCTCGCAACTCGTGGGGGGCGGGGCGAAGTACCCCGCTCTGCAGAACGACGGGAGGAGCAGCAGCCGCCGGCAGCTTGCGGAAAGCAGGTCCAGCCCTTCCACGAGGAGCGCGCAGCCAAGGCGGCCGCGGCTGGGCAGCTGCCCCCGGGCTTGACCTCCGAGCTCCGCCGCGCCCGCTCCCCTTTGCTCCCCGTCTCTGAGCACGGCCAGGTCCAGCCTCTTCCGCCGACACCCTTCGGCGGCGCTTCAGCCGACCGCCCCAGGCGTGGCGGCGTTCGCTGGAAGCCCCCGACCTGAGCGGCCCTCCGCGCCAGCGGCACCCCCGGGCCCGTGCTGAGGAGCGCGCCTCCGCTCCCTCCTCCTGCGAAGCGCGCAGCGTTGCACGGCTCCGGAGCCTGACGCCGCCTCGGCACTGGGTTGCCTTTGGAAGCCCAGAAGCAGACGATCCCGGGAAGTGCTCCGCGCAGGAGGCGGTGCCTGGCTCGGCTCGGCAGAGGGCCTGCCGGGGGCGGGGAACGCGGGGAAGCCTCCCCGGAGCGCCTCCCTCCCCCTCCTTCTTGCGCGGCACCACGTCCAGCCTTTCCCGGGAGCGTCACCCGGCAGTGCAGAGCGCGTCGTCGTGCAGGCAAAGGGAAGCTGCCCCCCCGATCCTCTGAGCAGGCCTGAACGCGGCAGGAGGCCAGCCTTGGCGGCGGCGGCGGCGCTACCCTGCTGGAGAGCAGGGGAGGGAAGCGGCACTTCGCGCTGTCCGCTGCGCTCGGGTCTTGCCGGGGCCACTGCGGGCCGTGCTTGCCAGGGTCGTGGCGCTTGCCTTTGCGTTAATGTGAGCGCGTTGCTTCCTCCGCCTCCTGCCGGTCATTTTCGGTGAACGAGTCCGTCGCAGAGCAGCCCCTTGACTGGCTTCGCTTGACTTTCATCACTTCGCGCTTTGAACCGCCTTCAATTCACGCCACATCCCCAATGTCGTCCACCTGCTTTCCTTTTTCTTCCGACTTCATCCACCCTCCCAACACGTTTGTCAACTCTCTTAAGTGTATTTTTCTATTCTTTAGGTTTTGCACTCATTTGCAAGTGTTATAGTTAATTATTTACATTTTTCCATTAGCCAAAGTAAATCTGCAAGCTAAATAAGGCTCTCTTTTGACTTTCATCCATGGAGAGATGCAAGCAGCACTGTACATGATACTCCCACCACGTGTGGAACATTTGGAATGGCTTCTTGTAGTCTGTGTTACTCACCCACAAGTATGATGCGTTGTGGAAATGGAGAGCAGGCAACTCATCCAAACCCGTTCTCCCGTGCCTTCCTTCCCCTTTTACTGTCTCAGCTAGTCTCCTGGAATTTGCCTGAGTCTTCAGAGTATTTCATTCCTGGCAGGCCTTAGCCAGATGTATGCAGGAAAGGCCCTGTGGTGGTGGTGGTGCGCAAGGAGGAGACGTCTTTCTGATGTTCAGGGCCTTTTAGCTTTCCAAATGACCGCAGTGGCCTAGGCCTATTGAAAAGAGCAAAAGAAGATAAGAAGAGCCCCTGTGCTGGATCAGGCCAAAGGCCCATCTAGTCCAGCTTCCTATATCTCAGTGGCCCACCAGAGGCCTCAGGGAGCACACAAGATGACAGGCTGCCTGCATTATGTGGCCATTCCCTTGCACCTGGCATTCTGGAGTAGCCTACTACTAACGTAAGGAGGTTGCACAGCCCATCATGGCCGCAATGGACTTTTCCTCCAGAAATCTGTCCAATCCCATTTTAACGGCACCTGGGCCAGATGCCATCACCACCTCCTGCAGCAAGGAGTTCCACAGTTTAATTACCTGCAAGGTAAAAAAGTATTTCCTTTTATGTTCTAATTCTCCCAACACTCAATTTAATTGGATGTCCCCCTGGTTCTGGTGTTGTGAGAGAGGGAAAATAGCATGTATCATACAGAGGGGCAGTGGGGAGGCTCTTCTGTAGCTCCTCTCATGGTGTGTGGTTCAGGAACAACCGAGGGAAAGGCCAGAACACAAACACCACAATCATTCCCTCCCTGAAGGCAGTTTGTTTTTCCATGTGTCACATTCTGTGGGGCCTGACCCTCCCCTGACCAGCAAGCCTGGGCCCTGGGACTCCAGTGCCGGCACTTATAGTAGCCAATAGAAAAGACGTGGGAAAGGGAGGTAGAGAAAGGCCTGGTGGGCCTAACTGGGCTGGCAGTTAACAGAAGGGAGAGGCTTTCAGAGCTACTGGAGCATTTTTTAGCCCCCCCCCCCAGCAACCCTCTGCCACCTAGTGTGCCTTTGCTAATTACACCCCTAGGCAAGGGGAGGTGGGGGTCAGGTGGCTCTCTCTGTCCTGGTTCAGTGGGGAACGGGTGGGATGCCCATCTGGCTTGTAGCTCACTTGTGAGGTTGCGACCGACTGACCACCACTGGGAGATCAACCACCACTGGGAGATCAGCCGTAGTAATTAACTTCTCTCAGAACAGCTGAGAAGAACCCTTGACAGACTGTGAAGGATTGCCTTTGTGGCACACGTCAAAATCTGTTATGCGTTAAAGCAGCTGTCAAATGCACGTGTTGGAAAGGAAGAGGCATCAAGTCTCCTTGCTAGCCAACAAAGCACATCTCTGCTCCAGATAATGGAATTCTTACCTGAGAATCTCCTATTCTGGTTAGAGGAAAGTGGGGCATGTGGTACTGAATGCCCCACTTTCTGATACTACAGAATCTCTAATCTCTTAATAATTCGTTCAAATTGTCTTTATTCTTCAAATCCACAAATCACTGTTTTTTCACTTTCTTGCAGAAGGTTTGTGTGGCTTCCAATTGTTCATAAATGTATTTACTGACTGGCCTCCTTTATTCTGAGAGTGGTCCAAACATGGTTTATGGTGGCCCTTGTGCCAGCCAGACTTTACTGGCCTAACTGTGCCAGCCTAACTCCTGGTTGGAATTACACCCTAATTTGTCCATTTCTGCTAACTCCAAAATCTTCATTTACCAATCTTCACACAATAGTATTTCTGTAGATTTCCAATATTGTGTATATGCTTGCAGCCATTGTCATACAAAAAAAAACATGTCAAAGTTCTTTCCTACACAATCATTTATCATGCATAATAAAGCTTTGGGTTTCATTTATATATTTATTTTAAATATTAACTGCATATGCACCTGTATCCAAAACTTCCTTGCTTTACCACAAGTCCACCACATATGGTAAAAAGAACCTTCACTTTTCTTACATTTCCAACATCTATTGGGCATTATGTCCATAAAAAGGTAAAGGTTTCCCCACGACCAGATGGTCTAGTCGTGACCGACTGTAGGGGGCGGTGCTCATCTCCGTTTCAAAGCCTGTAAAGCCGGCATTTTGTCCGAGGACAAGCTTCTGCGGTCGTGTAGCCGGCATGATTGTACGCTGTAGCGCACGGAACACCATTCCCTTCCCACCGAAGTGGTCCCTCTTTATCTACTTGCATTTAGGTGCTTTTGAACTGCTAGGTTGGCAGGAGCTGGGACAAGCAACGGGAGCTCACTCCGTCGTACAGTCTTGAACTCCCAACCTTCCGGTCGGAAAGCCCAGCAACAGCAGTTTAACCCACTGCGCCACCATGTCCCTTAGATGTCCCATTATAACGTCCCTTATAACGTCCCATTATGTCCATATAATACATTTTTGCTTATCACTTTTGATAAGCTTGGTTATCACTTTTGAGAGCACCACCAGAGAAGGCAGAGGTGCACAGGTGGCTTCTTCTCAGCTAGAACTTGGCTTTGCACCATCCTCCTCAAACCAGGCCTGCCTTGGAGGGCTGGACAGCCGCATCTGGTAACAAATCATCTCAGCTGCCACCACTTCCAGTGCACTGAGCCAGGCAAGTGCCACGTGGTCAGAGGCAGCATGGGTCAGGTGCCACTGCTGGTTGAATACACTGGTTTATGGCTCCTTTTTAGTACTTGGAGGCATAATGAACACTTTGGAAGGGGGAACAGGCCATTGCTAATTGACAATCGATGCCCCTGAGAATGAATATAGATCCATGTGGCTCAAACATAATGAGCCTTATTTTTATCTTTAAAAAGTTATGAGGCTTGAAGTACCATCAAATTAAGGTTGACAAATTGTTCAGGAAAGTTAACCCACTTCCAATTTAATTTAACCCAATCCCAAATCTCCAGAAACTGGAAGAGAACACCAAGGGACAGAGTCCACTGTATCCCTCCAGCAAGATGACTGCACTGTATTGATTCTTATGTCTGAACGAGAAACTACTGTGGATAGGGAAGTTCCATAGTGAATGACAAGCAACTTTGATGCATCCATGTACAAATGCCATGATGGGTGGGATGAGACTTCCTGTCTTCCCAGACTTGAGAAGTCTGATTCACAATAGCTGAGAAGTTTGCAAAGCTCTTGCCCCCTGGCTTTCAAATGCTTCATGTTAGCTTTTTCTGCTGCAATACCCTCCCACCCACTCACTGTGTGCTGTAGGGATTCATGGGTGGGTTTTTGGTGCTCTTGTCAATTCACGTGGAGCACTTTTTAGACACCTTATTGTTGCCCCCATGTGTGAGCCAAGGTCACACCCTAGATCAGGCATGGGCGGACTTTATTTATTTCAAGAATTTATACCCTGCCTTTCCCATGCCGAAGCAAATGCCCAGGGCGGCTTACTGAAAACAAAATACAATGTAACCACAATAAGTAAAAACACATTAACATAACAACAACATTGAACATTAACAGGATCAGCTTCTTGTGTTATGAGAAACCTAACATCTGCCAACCGGAGAGAGGTGCAAACGGCAGCCATTGTGTACTTTCTCCTGATGTCTGGAACCGCTCTCTGGGACCTGCTGCAAGGGTCGGCAACCTTCTTCCATATGGGGCCAGACATCAGGTCTGTCAATAGTAAGAACACATACATATTTGATATGCGTGCACCTCCTGATTAGGCCATACAGCTCAGAAAAAAGATGGGCATGGAACGGAGAGACACATGCCCAGACAGAGAATGAAACACATTTTTTGCCCTTGGTCGAGTTACAGAGATAGAATTACAAACTTTAATTCTTTTTCAGGACCACTGCAGGCCAGGTGGATATATCTGTGGGACAATTGACTCACTGATCTCAGCTGGTGGTCAGGATTCGGCTAGCTGGTTTTAGGTTGCTAACTCTTGACTTGCTTAGCTTCCTTCACATTCTTCCTCTTTTCCCATAAAGCCTTTGGCTCTATGCCTTAAACCTCCACATGCCCTTCTGAAACAAAGCCAAATTTGTGTCACTGAGACAATTGCAACCTCTTCCCCTGCTTCTCCTTTGCTGCATCCCTTTGTGTCAATATTCAGACTGTAAGCCCTTCAGAGCAGCCATTTCACTTCACAGGCTGTGGAAGTGCCCCACATGTTGGTGGTGCGAGGCAAATGACGTAACACTTCAGAGCAAGTGGAACCCAGCCGATGAAAGCTCAGGCAATTATACATTTCTCCATCTTTCAGGGGTCTCTACAAATAAAAGTTCAAAAGGAGCAGTAATTGTCAACTATTCAAGGTCTGAGAGAATGTGAAACTAGTGAAAGGAACTGCCTTCCTGAGGGCAGAAGTGGCAATTTCAAAGTCTTAGCCAAGCAGTAAAGAGCTGGATGCCTTGACAGGAGCATGACTTGAATGTCTGGCATGACTAGGCTCTCAACTGGCCTTACAGGTTCATACTTTAAAACATGATACACAAATGCATTTTGTAGTATCGTGAATGTACCACGCAGTTGTGAGGGAGGTCTACTCTGAGGTACACCTCAGAGTACCTTTGGTCGGGTTTAACTCCTAGCAAGTTTGTTTCACCTGCATAGCACATGGTTGCTACAATGGATGCCTCATATTTTTGAAGGTCTTCATTGGGAACCCAAGCAAATTACACAATCCTTTGCGGAAATTGGTTTGTGGTCAGTTTCTCCACTGTAAAACTGTTTTTAACCTATGAACCGTTGCACACTGACGGGGAAGACAAAGAAGCCTGACGGAAATAGTCCCCATACTTCTTATTCCCTTGCTTCGTTGCACACATCCACCCATCGTCTTTAAGGGATCAATACAAGTAATTTGCTACTATTTGTTTTTGCTTTCTGAGTGGCAAGAAGGCGGAGACCACCACACTCCCCCCTCCCCAGCCTCCTATCGACTGAGGCGCGAACCGGAGAAAGGCGCGCCGCTGCCTCAGTGGCCAGACGCATGCGCAGTGCGACGGCAGCGCGGCGCTTCAGGAACAAAAAAGGTTACCCTTCTGCGCTTGCGCCCTGAAGCGTATTGGGGACAGCCGAGCCTCTCACCCCTCCCCTACATTCTCTAGCTCGCGTAACCGGCTCTGCACTTAGACTTTAATTGCAGAGTGCGCACGCGCCTTCTCCCTACATTTCACCTCATGGTCGAGCACGCATGCGCACTTCATCTGCCGCTTTTTTTATGTTTCTCCTTCCCGCCCGCCCATTTTTTAGGTTTAAAGAAACTATTTCAAACGAGGAACCTTTCAAAACAGTACTTATGTTCGCGTTGAAGAGTGCTTCCGCTCTCTTTTTCCCTTCGTGTCTACTTGCAATTTTAATAATTAACAAATCTTAAGGAACATTTGAAAAAAGATAATTTTACTCTACTGCAGGCTAAACATTGTTAACATGAACAAAATAAAAAACTTTTCCCACCACTCCAACCCAACGAGGCAGCCTTGCCCAGTGACTCCACCGCGCATGCGCCCATTCTCCTCCCCCCCCCCATTTCTTTTCTATTAACACGTTATACAGGTCAAAATTGCAGTAAGGAAGAATTTCTTATAATCTAAAAGAAATCATACCTATTGGACATTCCGAGATGGTTGCACCACACAGCCCATTCAAAACACCCTCCCCCCGCCTCCCACGGCAGCCCGGCAGAAAAGGCGACCTTAACATATTATATTGCGCACGCGCCTGCGTCCTCTCTCCCCTTAACTCCGCTTTCTAGCGCGCACGCGCTGACTTCCCCCTCGCGTCTTCCCTCACTTTCCAGAGCCTCCTCCCCCACCTCCCCCTTCACTTTCCTTCGCCGCGCGCGCGCGCGCGCATCCGTCCCCGCCCAGCCAACCAATGGGAGCGCGAGCCTCTTGAGCGTCGAGATCTAGGCTGCCGGTGATTGTGGTCGCGCGACAGCCGCTCAGTACGCACGCGCGCGCTCCGCTCCGCTCCTGGTGCCGTCGTCGCTGCTGCTTTGCTGCTGAGGGGAGAGCGCGCCAGCGAGCGAGGGGAAGAGATCGGCACCGGAGGAGGAGGAAGCGGCGGCGGCAGCGGCAGCGGCAGCAGCAGGCGCAGGAGAGCGAGGAGGAGCAGGAAGAGGCTGCCGGAGAGGGGAGGCCCCGGTGGGATGGTGCCCCCCGCCGGCCTCAGCACCGCGGAGGGAGGCGGCGGCGGCGGCGGAGGAGGAGCGGAGCGGCGGCGGCGGCGGCCACGACCCGGCGGCTGCGGCTGCGCTGCGCTGCGCTGAGCGGAGCGGAGGGACCCCTCCCCCTCCCCCGCCGCCTCAGCATGGTCCGGGAGACCAGGCACCTCTGGGTGGGCAACTTGCCGGAGAACGTCCGCGAGGAGAAGATCATCGAACACTTCAAGCGGTGAGCGCGGGGCAGCGGGAGGGCGCTGAGCCGCGGTGCTTGGGGGCCCTCGCCCCGCCCCAGCCGCGGTCTCGGCAGGTCAAGCCGAGGAGGAGGCTCTGGTGGGGGCAGAGCGAAGGCAGGGGCAGGCTTTGTCTCGGCGGGCGGGCAGGCAGGGTTCCCCCTCCGATGCCGGGGCGATGGCCTTTCCTCTCCTGAAGACATTGCCTCTCGCCTGGCAGGAGGTGGACGGGTCGGTTGGTCGGTCTGTAGAGCAAAGGTCTGCCGCGCTGAGCCCAAATGCAAATAAGAGGCCGCGGTGCTTCGCCTGCGTAGATGCTGGTGGAAGGGACTCCCCTGTCACAGCGGAAGGGAGGAAGAGGGAAGCACGCACCCACGATCTGGAAGGGGAGGTGAGGGGCTCCCCCAAAGCTGAGTTGGCAGGCAAGCGGGGATATCGGAGTCAATCCCGTAGCTTTGTTAGTATAGGGGAAGAGGGCCTCCCTTGGCTAATGGTGGGGAGATTGGCAAAACTGGGCGGAGGGGCCCCCTCCTGGGTACATAACCTGCGGAATCCAAGTGAGTAGCAGGAAAGTGAGTCCTTATCTGAGGTGCCGCTTCGCAGAGGAGGGGACTCCTCTTGGATTGAGCTATATGAAAGCAGAAGAGAAGGTGGAAGAAGTGTGTGTGTGTGTGTGTGTGTATGAATAGCCTCGCTTGAGGGGTACTGGGGGTGGGGCAGCAGCAGGAGGCACAAGTTAAAATGAGGATGCAGAATTCTGGGCAGGGGGATCACTGGCACCGCAAAGGATGGATGTGGGGGTTGTGGGGGGGGAGGCGAGCCTGCGATTCGGCCATGAACTCAAGAGAACACAAGAGTTCCTCCAGTGCTCGAGTTAAAGAAGATGTGTTCCTTATATGGCTTCCCACCTTGGAGTTACAGCCTGGGAAAACCTGTTTTTGGGTGTAATAACAACACCTGCTGATACTCACCCTTGTGGTCCTTGTGGAAATGTAAATTTCTTGGCTCTAAGATGGAAGGCAGCTGGGGGCCCTGCTCTTGGAAAAGAAAAGTTATGTCTATGGAGCGATTTTTAAGATCGCCTTCTGCACTTGGAATTATAGAAATATGGAAGGATCTTCAGAGAAGAAACTGCAGGCTCCAGATAGCTCCAGGCTGGGAGAGCTGGATGAAGAGCAAGTGACATTGACTGCATGGATTGGATATTTTTAAGGGCATTTCAGAATGGAAATTCCATGCGAATTTCTTTCCAATTCTGTACTAGTGCTATCCACTGCTGGAATTAAGGATTTTTTTTTTTTGGTGTCTTATTGCTCTGCTATGGGTGAAATCTTGATGTTCTCAAGTATCAAGAGACAACTGCATCCATCGTTTTTGCATCAGCGCGGGACTTGTTTTGCTTTTCCTTAAGACACAAAAGGGGATTCATGGTGGAAGCTAATGGGGATGACTTGGAAATTCCATTACAACTTTGTGTGAACAGAAGCAGAAATTATTGAACCTCACTTTGATTGTTTCCCTTTGCTCTGGAACACTATCCTGAGATGTCGAAATGCGAAGCCTAGATTGGTATAGTCGTTCTTGCATTTATAATTTTTTTTCCTTGCATTGGGTCCAGAAAAACACAAATTGTGTTTTCATGTCATGTTTTCAGCTGACAAGAAATCTTAACTATGCATTTTTCTGTTTTGAGTTAATGGTGATAAAGCTAATAGCATAAAAGTGTGTGCACATGTGGTTATTTGGTGGATAAATTCTAGATGACAGATGGCTCTAGGGATGGACATCATATTATGGAATTATTTCAGTGATTGCAGTAGAAGTCTGGTTTGAGCTGGTGGGAGAATACTTTTACAGAAGGAAAGTGTACTCAGATTTTAGTGAGCTGAAATTGTTTCCAGTTTGGGATTCCAAAAAGGCCTGTAACATTCCTTGTAATTTTCTTGCTACTGTTTAGCGTAGGAAAATTATGGAGCATACCTAATGAGTCACCATGGGAAAAATATACTTGGTTCCTACCTCATTGGGAACAAGCTTGACTGGTGACGGAGGGGAGAGGAAGGCTGGGCAGTGGAACTGCCCTCTTTAGTTCAACAGAGACTCTGTGGTCACTTGGCCCTTCTTAGTTCATTGGTGCTCAGTATGGATTTGAGTTTGTACCAGAGATTCGAACTGTTCAAGTGGGCTGGTTTATTTGTGTTGCAGTATATCTGGGTGGGGGGAGCCAAGCAGCTTAATTCAGATTTAGGAGTGATATGCTAGAATAGTGGCAATCAACCCTTATTATTGCCTTTGTAAAGGGGGGAAACACCACAGTAGGGCTTCATGTTTGTTGGAGTTTCTGTCTGTAAAATGAAATGTGCGTGGGAGAAGCATTCCTTTTTCTTCTCTTGTGTGGTTCCCTCTGCCCTGTGTGTGTGTGTGCGCGCGCGCGCGCGTTCGTTTGGAGTGTCTGCGAAAGGAAGGCATACAAGCAAGCCGTGCATTGCAGCATTTGCTGAGATTGGCAATGTCCTTTGGCAGCCTCTCCTGTTTTCCCAGGCATTTTCATGCTCATTTTCCTCTGCAGGGTGGGGCGAGGGGAAGGAGAAAAGTCAGAGGAGGAATTCCTTTTTGAGTGGTGTATGGCGCAGTGGTCTGGCTTGTGTGAATGACTTTCTAAAATGGCGGCCAGGACCCAGTTTATATAGGAAAGAAGAGAGCTGATCTTGGGCTGCACACAGGGGGAGGTGTGGGATGGCGGCATTAGGAGCTGCGTAATAAGAGATTTCTCCCAGCTCCCTTGTTACCGCTGCTGTAGCAGCAGCACTTCCTCCAAAACAGGCAAAGGGAAAAGATTACTTCGAAAAGAGCAGTTGCGTGTGTGCACAGGGGACAGCCGTCTTTCTTTCCAGCAGTCTCTTCGGGTATTGTAAAGGGGCACATGTAGCCTCTGCCTTGTCAAACCTGTACTGTGCAGATGGTGCACAATGTAGTGTGGCGAGCAGAGGCTTAAAAATTGTAATTGGACTAAGTGGAAATCCAGATGTGTGTGTGAGAGAGAGATTGTTACGTAAAACTGGAGGAACCGCCTTGTGCTGAAAATACTGGTCAGAGCTTGAAATGCTGAACGCGTCTGGCTTGAGAATAGGACAAAACAGGACAAGGTGCTCTGGCTTGAGAATAGGACAAAGAATATGCAGAGAGCCTGGTCATTGTCAGTTGCAGGGTAAGGCTGGAGGGGTTGGGGTGAGTGGGCTTGTGGACCCCTGTGCCAAGATCTCTGAAGACTTCCTCATGTGGGAATGAATTCCGGCTTTCCTCCTACACGCTGTTTTCACAGAGCATTTTTCATGCTGGAAAAAGTTGCCATGGTGCTGTTGCTTAGTGATGGATCAGAAGACATGGAGGGTTCTGAATTAATGGCCTCCTTAGAAAAATTTCTCAGGCTTTCATCTGCTTAAATACAGGTCTGGAGACTGTTTGTGCTTGAGAGTTTAGACTTAGAAGACAAATGTATTTGGCTCTCCTATAAAGATTATCGGGGGGGGGGGCATTGATCCTCTAAATATTCAGCTGCATGTCCCAGAACTGAGGCTAAAGCAAAATGCTGCAAGATGTTTTCTTGCCCCTCGGGCTCCCTAAGATACTGATCAGGTATCTGTTGAGTGGAGTTTCGGTTAGCCAGAGACCTTTGTGAGTGTGGTAGGCTCACAATGGAGCAACCCTGCCTTTGTATGTCCCTGGGTTGGGTGGGGGAAGGGACAAGACTTGTACTCCTGCCTTGTGGTCCGAATTTATCTGCATGGATGCATCATATGCATATGAAAGGCAACTTCCTGAGTGTGCATATAGAATATATAAGGTGTACTGCTGGGAAAGGCCCATCTTTAGTTCGGAGGATTTAGCTTCTCTGCCTGCACAGAGTTCCCACCCATCCCCCAGCCTGGGAGTAGGACAAAGAATATGCAGAGTGGCTGAGCAAACAGGAATTGCTGCCATGCAGCCGCAGAAGTAAAGAACAAGAGGGACCTCTGTCTTCCTAGTGGATTGCAGCAGGACAGACGCAGGAAATAGAAAGATGAGCCCAGGAACAGCTTTTGCATCAACGTTTTAATTCCGGTCATTTTTTTTGGAGGGGAGAAAAGTTGGATCAAGGCATATTTTTCTGGGCTATTCCCTTTTTGAATACCTTGAGAAGGAATAGGAAGAGTGAGTGCTGAAGCACTCTTGAAATAAACATGACCTGGTTTTCAAGGGCTGTGGTTTCCATATATAAAAATGAACGTATGGACGCTGCTTTTCAGTGAATGCAATGGGAGTGGCAATCTGCCCCAAGGGAATTGTGTGTCCAAAATAGGATATCTGCATCCCACTTTTCCTTGAAGAGGCTTGGGGTGGCAGAGGTCTCCTCCCCAGCCCCTGTTTCATTCCAGCCATAGCCCTGTGATTGGGCTGAGAAATAGTGACTGCCCCAAGGTCCCCGCGTGAGCTTTGTATTTCTGTGGGGATTTGAAAGCCCCTCATTCTAGTATGACCTTGTAAACAGAGAAAACCCCTGTATAACTCCACCAATGGACTTGCATTCTTAAACTGCTGGAACTGGTTAAGCAATATGTATTTGTATTGGAGGACAGCGCTGCACTCTTTTCTAGAAGGAGGCCTCATTGAACGTGGTGGGACCTACTTCTTCCCAAATGTGCCTAAGATTGCACTGCATGCCTTCCCTCCTGAGAGGCTTGAGCCTGATCCACCAGCACTCTTAAAAATGATCTCTTTTATTCTCTAGTAATACTCAAGTATTATAACTTGATAATAACTGCCAGCCTAGCAGTTCGAAAGCACCTAAATGTGAGTAGATAAATAGGAACCACTTTGGTGGGAAGGTAACGGCGTTCCGTGCACTACAGCATAGAGTCATGCAGGCCACATGACCATGGAAGCTTGTCCTCGGACAAATGCCGGCTCTACAGGCTTTGAAACGGAGATGAGCACCGCCTCCTACAGTCAATCACGACTAGACCATTCGGTCATGAGGAAACCTTTACCTTTTTAATACTCAAGCATTTTGGGAGTTGTTGAGAGTTTAAAAATAGAGACGCCAAATGCACTGAACAGCACATCAGGCCTTGCCTTTCTGCCTTTCAGTATCCTGTTTTGACTGGTTGCTTTGAAATTCTCTCGAGGAGTCTGAAGTCTCTAAGACACCCTTCCTTTTATAATTCCTCCTCAGAATTTGAGGAATTCATTAGTTGCATCTGAAGGTGTTTCTCAGCTAATAAGTGCGTCCAAATTATTGCAATCTGAAAAACTGAGGTTATTTCCTACCACGGAATCCAAAGTACAGGCGCTTGCAAGACAAGGAGGCTAAATTAGGAATGTTCGTCCTCCAAGCAAATGCCAAATGTTCACATTTCCCTTCAATTAACTTGAGGCGGGTGGGGGAATCCAAGTGCTTTTGCCTCTAGACTAAAAGAGTAATTAGTCCGTAGCTTTCACAATCAGCATTTGAAGTGTGTCGGCTCTGCAGAGTAGAGGGGGCGTCTTAAGCATAGCAGAAGTTTCTTGTAGTTTCATATGCTCCTTTGAGTTCAGTGGTTCCAAGGAAAATGGTTTGTAGGCTGCTTCTTTTTCGGTGAATGCTTCAGGTTCTTGTGTTGGAACCTTAAGGTGGGAGGCAACTCTCAGCCTTCAGTAGGTCCTCCGTGAGAAGGACGGCCTTTCCTTGGATTTCCTATTTCTGGAGAGTTCCATGTCATCTTTGCACCACCCTCCCAGTCCCTGTCCACTTCCTCTCTCCAGTAATGGATAAGCAGCGCTGTGTGCTTCCTGAAGGTGACATACAGCCCCCCCCCTCTCTCTCTCTCTCTCTGTGTGTGTGTGTGTGTGTGTGTGTGTGTGTGTAACTGGAAGCGAGACACCCGGCCTTTTTCTGATGGCTGCATTGCTGGCCTTGGTTAGGGGAAGTTGCGCTTTTGAAGCTGCAGGAAGGGGCCTGGAGCATGTTCCTGGGTTTGAGCCCTGGAAGTAGCTGCCTGCAGTGTTTGGAAAGGCAGGAGGGTATAAATAAATAAGCAGGCAAGTACCTTCCTTACAAAATTTTGTGTGTGTGTGTGTGTGTGTGTGTGAGTGAGAGAGAGAGAGAGAGAGAGAGAGAGAGAGAGAGAGAGAGAGAGAG